>BQNB010028255.1:25190-56829 GCA_026074375.1 Tanacetum coccineum | reverse complement strand
AATTGATGATGTCTTAAAGGATCTGGAAGGTTTGGTGTAATATCGAGTTTGAGAGGTCGGTTTTATGAAGAAATATATTAATAAAGAGTCCGGTGGTATGGCCTTTCAGCCGCATGGTATGGCTCTCCAGCCAGACGGCCAGAGCAAGTCTGACAGATTTTTGTCGGTTTTCAAAAATTCATATAAAATCAACCAGCTCGATAGAATTCGCGCCACCTATCATTTTAAAGCTCTTTGAGTCTACTTTAAATTAAAAATAATTTTAGAGTCGTAACTTTATTATAATTTTAAAAAGGTTACTTGAAAAGTAACAAAGGTCAAGTCGGTAACTTTCTTATGTAAAAAAATAAAAAATTATCGAGTCGTATTGGGGCGTTTAAACCGTTACCCTTATGCAGAAGATGTGGGCAAACAAGCCTAAATGATAACCGAGGTACTCACCATCCATCTGTTCTACTTACTGAAATATTCTTCCTCATGACAAAGCTATCTCTATTTTTCTCTTTTTTATTTTGGTAAAGGGTTTCTCCGATAAATATTATTATGCCAAAAACAATCAAATACAAAGGATGTAGGTGAATCCTACATCTTAGCCCAAACTCAGGCGAAACAAATGCACCAACCGGGCTTTAAACCTAATCATAAAAATGACATGCCAAATATATGAGACCTATATCTAAGTTGACCACGAAGACTATATCATACGAATTAGAAAACTTCATCAGTCAAACCATAATCATCAAAGTCATCATCATTGTACGGGTCTTCATTGTAAGTCTCTTTCCATTTTTCATAAAAGCTCTTATTTCCCACACCACTACCACTTTTAGAGCTTTTATTAACCTCAGTTCTCGTTTATGCCATAAAAATTGCAGTTTCATTATGCACCTCGTCAACTACACTATCGCTATCCGCATTAAACGAATCATCAACCTTTTTTAGCTGCTTCCTATCATCATACACAAGCACAAGTTTCCCATTCAACATTTTTATTTCTAGGTCATTGAACCTTGTTGCTAGTGGGGTAGTATTTAGACTACCAAATGCCTCAGATGAAGTCTCGTGAACAGAATAAACCATGTCAGAATTGGCCCCTTTCACACTCGACTTTGAATCCCTCTACCCAGCTCATCATCATTTTCAACCGTATTAAGCACATCAAACGGGTTAGAGTTACTTGTCTCTTGTCTAGTCAATCCAACTTGCTTCTTTTTACCACATGAGCTAGCACCATTCCTTTTAAAGACAAGTCGATACATTTGTTTAGACGACTTAATCTGAACTTTGGAGCCCAACTTCGAACCAACCCGGACTCCTCTAACAGCTTGTCTAGGATTCTTCATATTCTTCAACACATCCGAGACTATTATATTAGGACATTATCCGGGACGTGACCACAAACGTGCAACTTGAAAATCCTAAAGGTGTCCACTCGTACTCAACACGGATAGTGCTCATAGTTCTTTCTTATTGTGCTTTTATCCTTGGTGTAATTCTTATAATGATCTAGCTTAGAGTAAATATTATGAAGTACATGAGATATTATTATTTCTAAAACTAAGTGATATATTATGGTCAAAATACATCTTGCTTTATGGATGGATTGATAACACATGTATAACTTTCATAAGTTTTTAGTTCAAATAACACATGAAGTGAATTATGAATCAATATATAGACACAAAATAAAAGAGACCTTCTTTGAATTTAAAACCTTTAAAAGCTGTAAAGTGTGTAATTAATTAAATACGTGTTAGATCTCCAAACAAGTACAAAAGCTCTATGTGCAAGTGTTCCAAAAAAGTTAAACCAAGTTAGGTTCTGTTTTATGTCAACGGTTAAGCAAAGTGTAAGCTCTTATTTTTCTATTTTTGGAGAACTGCCCGTTTGGTATGAGGGAATGAGTATACAAGAATAACTTTGAATCCGATTAAAGTTGTTTGGTTTAAGGGCCATGTTTCAAAAGTGGACATAAAACCTCAAAATATACCATGCACCATATCCGACAACATATTTCCAAACTTCTTTCATATTTTTCTCTATTTGCCTTTTTTACCAACAAAATAAAAGTGTATATCTTATTAATTCATCATACGACACAATATATACAAGTAATAGATGATTCTAGATGTGGGCTTGGCCCAATACAAATATACATCTCATAATTACGGGCTAACACTCCTCCGACATTGGAGCGGGAGGACACGGTCTCTTAAACTGGACCGAAACTCCTCAAATAAATCTGAAGGTAATCATTTGGTGAAAATATCTGCAAACTGATATCGTGAAGCTCGAACCTGACGAGCAGCTACTAAATCGCGATCAAAATGTATGTCAATCTCAATGTGCTTCGTACGCTGGAGCTGAACCAGATTGCAGGATAAATACATAGCATTAACATTATCACAGTAAACAAGCGTAGCGGAAGACAAAGGTGTATGCAACTCACGTAGTAAATTCCTCAACAAACAAGTCTCAGCAATAGCATTGGCAACACCACGATACTCTGCCTCTGCACTAGAACGAGAAAGCGTCGGTTGACGCTTAGAGGACCATGAGAGTAAGTTGTTGCCAAGAAAAACACAGTAACCAGATGTTGATCTCTGGGTAGTTGGGCAACCAGCCCAATCCGCATCGGGATAAGCAACCAAATTTGTAGTAGATGATGAAAATAACTACAAGCAACATACCTCAAGATCCTTTTCAGAGCAGAGAAATGAGGCTCCCGAGGATCATGCATATAAAGACAAACCTGTTGTACCGCATAAGAAATATCAGGACGAGTAAACGTAAGATACTGTAGAGAACCCGCAAGACTCCGATATAGAGTCGGATCAGAAACATGATCACCATCAGCTCTCAGTTTTGACTCAGTATCAATAGGAATCCGACTAGGATTACAAGTAACCATATGTGTCCTCTCAAGAATCTCAACAACATATTTCTTCTAAGATAAAAACATCCCCGAAGAATCCCGTGAAATAGAGATACCCAAAAAATAATTAAGCGAACCCAAATCTGTCATAGAGAACTCCTGATGTAAGGAAGCAATTATCTGTCGTAACAAGGACTCAGAAGAAGCTGTGAGAACAATATCATCAACATACAATAATAAATAAGCAGTATCTGTACCCCGTCGATATATAAACAAAGAGGAGTCACAACGACTATGCTGAAACCCAACACGAGTAATATAAGATGCAAAGCGCTGAAACCAAGCTCGAGGGGCCTGTTTAAGTCCATAACGAGACCGCTGTAATAAACACACATAATCAGGGTGCTGAGAATCCTGAAACCCTGGAGGCTGATGCATAGAAACTGTCTCGGTTAAGTCACCATGTAAGAAGGCATTCTTGACATCAAGCTGATGAACTAGCTAGTGTCGAGAAGTTGCCAAACTAAGAACAGTCCGAATAGTACCTGGTTTAACAACAAGGCTAAAAGTCTCATCAACATTAATCCCGTCTAACTAGGTACTATCATTCGCCACAAGGCGAGCCTTGTAGCGACTAAGAGAGCCATCAGCCAAATACTTATGGCGAAAGAACCACATACATCGAACAATATTAGTGTCCGGAGGTCGGGGTACCAAAGTCCAAGTTTTGTTTTTAATAAGCGCATTATATTCATCACACATAGCATTATTCCAATTAAGATCATTAAACGCATCACGATAAGATTTTGGTAAAGGAGAGACCGAAGACACATGTAAATTAAGACGCTCAGTGGGATGGTTAGTCCCGACACGAAAACGCGTAACCGTGGGGTGAACCGAGTTAGGGTTAGGTTAACCGGGGGATTTTGGACTATAACGGGTGCATGTTGGTCCGAAACTGTTGTGGTTTGGTACGGGAAAGCCATAGGTGAGAATTGAAGTTGGACTGGTGTATGTTGGGTCACGGGGGATGGCTGTTGAACTGGTGAATGAAGTTGGGCCGAAGATGGGGCCGCAATAGGGGACTGTTGGGCTGCGGGTTCGGTTGGATGTTGTTGGTGTGGTAATGGATCAGTTTGTCCAATAGTTGGTGTGATAAGGGTATGATTTGGAACAGTAAGGTGTAGATCAAAGGTATCGTCTAAAAAGGTATAAGCGGAAGTGGATTTGGGTATGGTGGGGCCATAGGGAAACACGGTTTCATCGAAAGTAACATGACGTGAAATAATTATTTTGTTGGTGTGTAGATCAAGGCAACGATACCCTCTATGAGAAGATGCATATCCCCAAAAAATAGAGGGTGTTGCACGTGGTTCAAGTTTGTGAGATGGATAAAGGTGAGGGTAACATAAACATCCAAAAATGCGTAAAAGTTTATAGTTGGGATCTTTGCCATATAAACGGGTGTAGGGAATGTCATAGCAATAGCAGTTGAAGGTAAGATATTTAGTAAGTGTGTGGCCATATTAAGAGCTTCGACCCAAAAAGTTGGTGGAAGGTTTGCTTGGAAAAGGAGGGTGCGAATGAGGTTATTAATTATACGAACCATTCGTTCAGACTTCCAATTCTGTTGAGAGGTTTGGGGATATAAAAGCAAAACTGAATTCCATTTTGGGGCAAAAAGGGTATGTATTCACCACCATGATCACATTGGAATGACTTGATTTCACACTTATATTGAGTGCGAACATAATTACGAAATAACACGAATTTGGACATAATATTTAAAACCTGAAAGACTCGGAATGAGTGAAGTCCACACATCTGAGTGAATAATGTCAAAACAAAAACTACTCACAATACATGAGCTACCAAACGGAAGCCATACATGTTTGCCAAGCTGACAAGGATAACAAAGAACGAGAGAATTCTCTTTATTATACGAAATAAAATTAGAAGAAACAAGACGACGCAGCACTTCACCCCCTGGGTGTCCAAGACGTTGATGCCACGTATGTTGACTAACAAAGAAAACATGAGGGATATGAGATGAAGCTGTGACTGGGTAAAGATCCCCCCTGCTGTCACATCGGAAAAGCACCTGACGCGTCATGAAATCCTTAACGAAAAAGCCAAACGCATCGAATTCGATAGTACAATTATTATCACGAACAAATTGACGAACAAATATTAAAATTTTGACAATATGAGGGGTGATAAGAACATTATTTAGATGAAGGGATTTAAAAGGAGTTGGCAGAATACTATGACCCGTATTAGTGACGGGTATAGAATGAGCGTCACCAACCGAGATAGACGGATACATACACGTATTAAAAATTTTACTAAGACTATTAACTGAATTATTAAGATGAGAGCTCGCACCTGTATGGCTGTATCCATATTCCAAGCTGTAGGAGCGGGATCCTGGAGTGTCCCGACATTAAATGTATGAGGCAAAAGGGTTGTCCTGTTGTGCCAAGGGTGACTATTGGGCCTGTGAAGGTTGTTGGGTTGGCATAGTGGGCTGAACAGAATGGGCCGCATATGGAGGGTAATAAAAACCCAATGGAACACTTGGGCCAAAGGATTGGGCCGGTACAACATATGGAGCAGATCCATAAAAAAGGGCCACTGGAGTAAAATAATTGAGGCCAGATGGACCCGTTGCTTGATATGCCACAGGAAGTGTACTCGTGAGAGCAATAGTTGGGGTAGAAACAATATTGGTCTTATCATGTGTCCCCATACCATTAGAATTCTACAATATACTAAACCTCATCACGGATGAGGACAAAAGCCCACATTTTCCTCTTTGGGCTACTTAGGCCTTTTCTTATTCACGAATTGGGCTTATGTCACAACAAATAAAAGTATCCAAAAGTATATACATATGTACTGTGTAGTTGCCAAATATTGCACACAATATAAAAATAAATGCTACCAAAAACATAGCTTATAAACATTAATCCCATAAATTGTATACATTTTATAATACATATACGCTAAAAACACCAAAACAACAAAACAAAAAAAACATAGGAGCAAAACACCTTTAAAGACTAAATTAAGCTCTGCCGCAACGCGCGGACAATATGCCCCTCGTCTATATCCTATAGAGCGTTTGAATATTTTGTCTTTTTTCTGATATTGGGTTCAGGTGTTATTATGTGGCCCATTATGTAGTCCATTAGACATAGACAAACAACTAAACACCCAAAACAAACATAATTTGAACAGTTGCAAATAACTACATGCGCAGATATTGTCAAATCACAAGCATATACCATTATACAACCTTTCAAATACAGGAAAGGTCAACTTCACCCCTAAAAAATAATAGGAAAATCCAATAAACCCTCCTAAAAAGAAAAATTGAAAAAAATCTAACTTCACATAACAACAATAAATTAGTCCCCGCGACAACGCACGGGTGAAGTTCCAACTCGTTTGTTTGACAAATGTTGTTTATTAATAATGCAAGTAATGGTTTATTGGACAACTTCATATGATTTCCTGTTCTTGAAAGTAAACTGATACTTACCCTAACACTAGATGGCTATAGATAGATAATTGATGAAATATTGAAAATGATATGTTGACATTTTCTTTAACTTTGATTAGTTTGCTATATTAATCGTTGTAATAAATGTTTTGGGTGCAACGTGAAAACGATAGGATGATGTTCTTGAATTTTGATAAGTTGATATGATAAATACAGTAATATTTTCCTTTGTAAATCATTCATATTATCAGTCGTAAAAGTTGAGTTTCTCAACAACTCATCATATCTTATCGAACGTCTTTGACAAAATGGATGAAATTGAAAAGCTTATGTGATCTTGATTCATAATATAATTCTTTCTTTGATTTTTATCTAAACAAAACTTGTAGTTCGTAAGAGCCTTTTTTACGGTTTTAAAGGAAAGTTTGTAAAACGAACATACAACAACAACAGCATACCCAATCTCATCGAAGCGGGGTATGAGAAAACACACAGAATGTAAACAGATCTTACATCTGCGCCCACGATAAACTCGAAAATAGAAAGACTGCTTTGAGGAGCACCTCCGACCAGTGTAAGTGTGCATATGAGAGTTGCTCAAGAAATATGAGCAGGTGAAAGGGCAATAACAAGGACAAAAAATTTACAAAAACATAAGGCGAAAAACGGGCATACAAGTAATAGACAAAAACCAACATAAAAACTTAGAGAAATAGCATAAGCCACAAGAGAAAAAAAATAGACTAGAGCAAACACATAAGAGGCAAAGCGGACAAAAGCAAAAACATAAAAGCAAACAAGCAAGAACGCAAGCGGCTAAGCAAAAAGGATAAACGCACGAAAAGAAAAAGGGCCTAAAGGAAAAAAAACTAAAACCAAGACCTAAGAGAGCGTTGAAGTTCTAAGCAAGGCAATGCTCTGGGCAAAGCAAATGGAAAATGGAAGGCAACTAAACGACTAAAAAGCCTAAAGGGAAACTAGCTATGTAACTAAAAACCTAAAAAACGCTGTGTTAGTACAAAATGTGTGACGGGGTATGAAGTGGGCTTAGATCGCTTGTTATTTTCTAAACCCAAATTGCGTAACAATTTCACAAGAAGATCAGCAGTAGGTCCGGTCATGATTTAGTGATGTAGGAATAAGGTTTATAGGGTAGGGACGTGGGGTTTAGGGTTGAACAATTTAGGCGTATGATATGTTACTAAGAATACCACACCCACAACATATAGGGAACACTTATGCCACCGCAATCAAAGAACAAGAGAGAAACTGGATGAATCAAGAGGAGACAAATGTAAAAAAAAATCTTGTTACAAAGAAAGTTCCACGATTACCCCGTTGATTACCTTAGAACAAAACAAACAAAAAAAGCGGTGAAAAAAAAAGGGTTTAGGATTTGATTTTAGGGATCGATTGTGTTTTAATGTTAGCTCGATACCATGTAGATTTAGGAAAGTGTATATCTTATTAATTCATCATACGACACAATATATATTAGTAGATAATTCTAGACGTGGGCTTGCCCAATACAAATATACATCTCATAATTACTGGCTAACAGTAGGTTCTGTGTTGCTGTTCAACAAAAACCCAGTTTATCAACCCGTCATTGATCCTCAACAATGTCAACGGGACAAGCAATCTTGTTCATCTTCTAGCAGTCGTGTTGTTTTTCATCTACGCTACTTGCCAATGAGATGTAAGTGGAGTTGAGATCTTAGTTTTTTTATCAACAGTTTGTTAGAATAAAAATTTGAGATATTGTTAAAGATGATCTGAAATGTTATGCAAATATACGGGGACCAGGATGTAGTGAAAGTGGTCATTAAAAGTTGTTGAAGATGAAATTTTAGTTTTTTACATAACATTTTCTGGACAAATTTTGGTTAAGGAAGACTTGGAACTTTGAAAAAGGAGATGATGACTTGTGATCTTTTAAAATTATGATACTCAAACCTACTTGTCAAATGTTAACCAAACAGCGGTTTCAAAACTGATTCCTACACTTATTTCCTTTCCTATTCCACCCTATTATCAAACCCTACCAAAAGTTATTCAAGGCAACATACCAAACGGCTAAGATAGGCGGTGTGAAATATGAGTCAATTATATAGCATAACAGACACCTCTTTGGCCCTACTCCAAAACCAGTAATGCGTTTCTATTCACAAAAAATATGAAATGCTGCTCTTTTTTTGGTCTTGGTATGGTTGGCCCTCACTAAGAACACTGATCATGTAAATTAAATTGACACTTTCCAGGTATCTGGAAGGCTATCTGAGCTCAAGACAACTATCGATGCGGACTTTTGCACCTTGAGAATTTGTTGGAAACCATAGGAAAACAATACGAATAGTGGAGCGACACCTGGTATGTTGCTACTTGTTTAAAATACGAATGTAGATGACGACCATGTATAAATTGTATATATTAGCTTTCTGTATTTATTTTCTCATATGGAATCCTGAACCTCTTTATGTTGCAATTACAAGGTTCACAAGGAAAAATCTATCCATCAGACACTAAACATGCTTAGCTTTGATGTGCAAAGAAGTGTCTTGTTTGTTGGAAAAAACTTGATCTTGGATCGGAATAAAAGAAGCTTTGAGTCAAAATATACCAGAAATATAATCTTGCTATTAATCTTGCTATAATTTACAGAATACGTCATACATATTTGTTCTAACAATTCGTCCCTATTTATAAGAAATGAAACAGTACATCTAAAAGTTATGTCGGTTCAATGAACCATCGTGTTTGTTGAGGAATAACTGATTTACAGTTATTTTTAGTTATATAACCGTTTTTGGTCCTGCGGGTTGGTTTTGATCCGGTTTGTTTGGGATTACTGGGTAAATTGGGTTTGACCCAATATTCTCCCCCCTAATCACAAACGTTGCTACTTAAATCCTTGACTTCAAAGCAATGTAGGTTCGGTGTCAGTGTCATAGATGAGATGCGACTCTTCTTGCTTGTATTTGTTGTTTCTCCATCTCGTGCATTCCTTCGCAAAGTGTCCATACTCACCACAATCGTAACATCTAAGCTTGCTTTTGTCTTTAGTTCCTTGACTCGTACTTGCTCTACGTGCATTTGGATTATTCTTCCATTTCATGCTTTCCTTGCCTTCTTTGTTGAAGTCTTTATCTCGCCATTTACCATACCTTTTGTTGTTTGAACTTGCCATGAGAAGCTTGTCTTGATCATTTGCCTCTAGCGTGTCTTGGCTCTTGATTCGTTCTTCATAAGCT
This sequence comes from Tanacetum coccineum, assembly GCA_026074375.1. Classification (NCBI taxonomy): domain Eukaryota; kingdom Viridiplantae; phylum Streptophyta; class Magnoliopsida; order Asterales; family Asteraceae; genus Tanacetum; species Tanacetum coccineum. The sequence continues at coordinate 47,198 of BQNB010028255.1, read as the reverse complement.
GTTAATCTTCCAACGGCTTCTTCAAACGACATTTCGTCTAGGTCTTGATATTGTTCTATAGTTGCCACGATCGGTAAAAACTTCTTTGGAACAGAGTTAAGTAGTTTTCTTACTAGGACCTTATCTTCCAAAGTTTCACCAAGTCCTTTAAACTTGGCCATTATACTACTTAACTTTCCTCCGAAGTCACTTACTTTTTCGTTTGGTTTTATCCTTAGCGTCTCTAGTTCACTCCTCAAGGTTTGTAGTCGTGCCTTTTGAACAAGATCGGCTCCTAAATTTTTGACTTTAATCGAGTCCCATACTTCCTTTGCAGTCGAGTATTGTGCAACTTGCATTAAAATATCTTGCGGTAGTGTTTGGAAAATTATTGCCTTTGATGTGTTTTCTTTCTTCTCATTTGTTGTTACTCCTTCTTTTGCAACAATCGTTTCCCAAATGCCATATGCCTTCAATATTGTCTCCATCATCAATGCCCACGTTGTGTAGTTTGCTTCGGTCAATTTTGGACATTGTAGTGAAACATTTCCTAGTTCTCGAACTGATGTATTGTTCGATGTGTCATCTTGCTTGTCATCTTTTGCCATGCTTGCTTGCTTGCTTGCGTTTGATCAAAAGATCAAAAGTTCTTGTTTTTTTTGTTTTTTTTACTGGCTAATCTTGCTAACCAGATTTTCCTTGCTATGAACCACGAAGGTTCGGGTTTATCTTGCTATGAACCACGAAGGTTCGATTTATCTTGCTATGAACCACGAAGGTTCGGTTTTATCTTGCTATGAACCACTAAGGTTCGGTTTTTTTTCTTGCTATGAACCACGAAGGTTCGGGTTTTTTTTTTGCTATTGTATTTATAAAAAGAAAATATTTTTCCTTTAGATAAAAATACAAAACTCCTTTTTATATATCTTGCTTCCTTTAATATATTTTCAAAGATTGGAAAAATATACTAACGTATATTAGAAGAGGTATTTTCTAAACAAAACTAATATATAGATTGTAAAGAAAAATAAAGATGAGGGGTTAAATGGTTTTTTTTAACCTGGTAGGGTTAAGACCCGATGTGTCCCTTCTTATCTTTTATTACTATGCCTCTTTCTTTCTTTCTTTCTTTCTTGGAGATATGTTGCTGAAGGGTGGAGTCCCGTATTCGCAACCCAACACGTTTGGCGCTGTTCATATATTGCTTTTGTAATATCTAAAAATTATGGACAAAAAGTGTTTGTGGATCACCATGCCTGCTCGGCCTGGTAAGCCACATCTATTTACTCTATGGCCCATTGATTTTGCAGATTAAGGATTCACTCTTGCAGGCAAAAGTTGATTCCAAGTCCCAAGTTGGTGCCGTTTTTCAGGTTTTGCACACGAAAGAGATGCCTTTTCAGACAAATAAGTTTGCCGAGTCCTTTCAAACAATTGTTGATGCATACGGGTAAGCAACATTCAGGCATCCATACTTATCAGATACACAAGTATCGTAGTTGGTCTTCTACTTTATACAGCAAAAAATTGTATTTTTTTAGTATAATATGCATGTTAATGAGTGTTATATGATAATTTTCCCACCTTGTTATTAATATGAATCATGTGAATGTTTTAACTGAATAACAGTTTGTATCAATAACATCTAAAATCCCTCCTTTCCAGGTTTCAATTTATTCCACAGATAATCTTTTTGAATGGTCTGTTTGGTTACCTTTCCCTCCTTATCATTCTGAAGTGGGTCACGGGTTCACAAGTTGATCTGTACCATGTGATGATATACATGTTTCTTAGCCCCACTGATGATCTTGGTGACAACCAGCTTTTTCCACACCAGAAGACTGTTAATGTTTGATTCTTCTAGCAACTCCATTTTTTGTTGGCTTCTTGATGTTTAATCGTATGCATAACAATAACTAACTTAAGGTCGTCCATAATACTAACCTGATACAAGCTGTTTTATTACCAGCTTGTACTTCTATTGCTATCTCTAATTGCTGTCCCATGGATGCTACTACCCAAGCCTTTCATTTTGAAGGCGCAACATAACAGGGTATGCATTTCTTTCTCACCATCTCTAACATCACAGTTTTATAAGCTTGGTGTGTGATGATTTGAGTTCAGTGAAGTATTTGTTCATCAACTCATTCATACAACAAATAGTTTGTACTTGGGGCAGTATCAAATACAGCTTCATACCTTCGTTTATGGGCACTCAGGTATTCAGCAAAAACATATTTTTTTCTCTTGAAACATGTCAATATAGTTTGTATCCTATCGCAGGAAGTGATATCACTAATGACTGTAAAACTTAAAATGGTTGGTTCATCCCCCATCATATCAAACCAATAAAATTCAGGGCTAAGTAGTAGGGCTTGTGATCTGCGTTTATTAAGATAATGTTATATTCCTACTTAGAATTAATTTTCTTACTTACAAAGTAGCATAGTTTATTATCAATTGGGAATTTTCAGTTTCAATGTTGATTATGACAATATTTCTTATGAAGTAATTCAATCTGACTTTTACTCCCCTATATCCAGACTGTTATGCAATAGTATTTACTGAAAGTGCACTTTTCTTTCAGCTTGGCACATTCGGAGTTGTCAACTGTGTTTTATGAGAAGGTTCTTCTTCTTGCTTGGGGGTAAGTTACTTCTACTTATGTCTTTTATCTCGTTATGGAGTTTGTGTTATTTACCATTGCTCTTACGACCATCATTCTAGAATTTTTGGAATACAAATTAAAAAACTTTTTAGATTGAATAAGCTGTTTGTTTGGTTTAGTGTTTGAAGCAACACGTACATCCTTCTTTCTATTGGTATGTTTCAAATGTTTTTGGTATGAACATTGAGAAGACCCCTTGCATATTTCTAATAATATACAACGGTTTTAGGTATAGGTTGCAATTTCGGTCCCATTTATGCATAACCCTCCAATGGGTCAAATGGGCACAAGTTTCCAAAACAAGTTTTATGAAGGAGACGGGTACAAGTTTGCACCTTTGTCGCTTGCAGCAAGGTCTCATGTTCGAGTCTTGTCTAGGGCGATAGGGGTTTCCTCCCGCGTGTGTTAAGGGAAGGGTGCCATTGCCTTCTGGGCTGGACCCAACCTGGTTGTGTGGGCTCGTTACGCCTTCTGGGCTAGGGGCCATGTAGCCACAAATTGCCGTTCCAAAAAAAAATAAAGAAAAAGCTTCATCATTCAGTATTCATGCTGTTTGTGCATATTTGCATGTGTGATTTTCCTATATCGTCCTCTTTGATTTGAACGATATTTATGTAGATGAGAATTGAGATGTATCCATTGCTGAGCACTGCTTCCACTAATTTTTATTTACAATAAGAAGCATGTTAGTGAAAGCATGTGCCTTTTGGCTACTGTGATTTTAAATCACAATTTGTATTTATGACCTTTTGGTAATAAAGATTTCTTATTTATTTATTAAAAATATTCATGCGGTTAAACCAAGAACTATTGAAGAGTATGCGACGTATGTGAGTAAAACACGATTATTTGATCATAGATGTATGTTCGCTTACTCTTTACATCGTGTGTGGTTGTTGAAGCCTTTTGATTTACTTTATAAATGGTATGCTATACGAAGAGGCTTACTCTCTTCACGTTATTTAGGAAGGGTGAGTTTTGCTTTGCCGTTTTTGAACCTTCTCCGTGTCCAACCTCAAGTTGTTTTACTTAGCGAGGTTCGAACCTGGCTCCTTTTCTAAAAACATCAAAATGTACCATTAAGCTACCTTGGTGGTGGTTATTTGATTTCTTTTACATAAGGTTGTAAATTGATGGAATCAGTGATCTTACCGTTTCATTAGAAAAGAAGAAAAATTGTAACCTTGCAAATGATATTACTTTTTTTTAAAATGTTCATTTGCATATCAGTTTCTTCTCACATAACAAGGGACAAATCTCTACCATCCATTTGACTTTGATTTAATGATGATGATTAATCTAAAATTTAATTTTATTTAATTGATAAGATTAAACCTTAAAAAAACATCTAACACCCCTTCTTACTTTTGTGTTTTTTAATTAAAACACAATTTAACCCTTATTTTTAAAAATTACATATCGCAAAAAATCGCAAAACGTTAAGATACATAAATTACACCATCGTGACGAACATTAAATTATCTTTTAATAGAGGGGCACTTTCATATACTTTCGAAAAACTTTTTTTTTGTATTTTTTTTTTGTTTTTTTCTCGGTGTAGTATTTTGTTTGATATATCACGTGTGATATTACACTAATATGTAAGTTAGAACACTTCACATGCTTTCGTAAAACGGGTATAAATATTTGTGTGGAACTTCAACTGACTCATCGTTTTTGGCATTGAAAAGTATATATCCTTAGCTTTTCAACCATTTATCATACATAATTTTTGGACCTCTAAATCAAAGCAGTTTATTTATAGAAGTTGGGGAATATCGAAGAATTTTATTTTTTATCATCAAACCTACTTGAAGTATCACATGTGATATATCATATTTGTACGTTCGAACACTCAATATGATGTCATGAAATGAGCGTAAGTATTTATGTAAAACATTAAATGGTTCATCATGTTTGACATTAAAAAATAAACATCTTTACCATTCTAACCATATATCAAACATGATTTGTGAAAATTAAGTTAAAACACTATTTTCTCACAAAACTATGTTTTAACCTTTTTAATCCTACTAACAGTATAATATCACAAGTGATACATAACATTGATTACATATTAAGAATTTTAAAAATAACCACAGTTAGTGTCACATTATATTGCTTTATCACATGCGATATTAATTATATGTGGAATACCATTACTAATGTCACATTATATTACTTTATCACATGAGATATTATTATTATTTATTTATCACTGGTGATACTACAATGTCAGGGGTAATAAATGTTAAGCCACGGGTGAATCTTACTTTATAAAGGTATTGATATAGGATTTAGTGGTTAGGGGTTTAGAGGTTTTGGTATAGGTTTTAGTGGTTAGGGGTTTAGGGTATAGATTTTTAAGTTTATGTATATATATCACTTGTGATATTATACCTAGTGGTTTGAGGTTTAGGGTTTTTGGTATAGGGTATAGTAGGGGTGAGCAGAAGAAACCGAAAAAACCAAAACCGAATCAAAAACCGAAAAAACCAATCGGAACTAGAAAACGATGGTTCAGTTTTTAATTTTTCAAAAACCAAAAATTTTTGTTTCGTTTTTGGTTTTTGTTCAAAAACCGAACCGTAAAACCGAACTGAACCGAACCAAACCAGTTTTATAATAATATATAATTAATATAATATAAATAAATAAATGATAACTAAAAATTCTAAATTCATATTTATTTTATGAATGAAATTATTATAATATATATTATTTTAATGTTTATATATATGTTTGTTATGTACGTGTGTTTACTTGATAATATATCGTTACAACGACAATGATCATATTATGCGTATTTTCACATGCATGTGTGTCTCTCATTTATATGTGTATAATTGTAAAATTTTATGTAAACATTATTAGGCTCATATTGATAAAAAAAATTAAAAAAAATAATCAATTTTTTACGTAAAGCAAGTTTATTAATATAAATTAGCAACAACCAAATTTAAACGGTTTGAAACCAAAAAAACCGAAAAACCGAACCGCAAAAACCGAGAAACCAAAAAACCGAACCGCCAAAAACCGAGCGGTTTCGGTTTTTGGTTTTATAAAAATCGAATATTTTGGTTCAGTTTCGGTTTTAGCCAAAAATCGACCCAAACCGAACCGTGAAACCCCTAAGGTATAGTGGTTAGGGGTTTAGAGTTTTTGGTATAGGGATTAGTGGTTAGGGGTTTAGGGTTTTTGGTATAGGTTTTAAATTTTATGTATACATCACTTGTGATATTATACCTAGTGGTTAGGGGTTTAAGGTTTAGGGTTTTAGGTATATGGTTTAATGGTTAAGGGTTTAAGGTTTTTGGTATATATTTTAAAGTTTATGTATATATCACTTGTGATATTATACCTAGTGGTTAGGGGTTTATGGTTTTTGGTATAGAGTTTAGTGGTTAGGGGTTTAGGGTTTTTGGTATATATTTTGAAGTTTATGTATATATATCACTTGTGATATTATACCTAATGGTTAGGGGTTTAGGGTTTTGGTATAGGGTTTAGTGGTTAGGGGTTTAGGGTTTTTGGTATAGGGTTTAGTGGTTAGGGAGGAGGGTTTAGGGTTTTTGGTATCAGGTTTAGCGGTTAGTGGTTTAGGGTTTTGGTATAGCGTTTAATGGTTAGCTGTTTAAGGTTTTTGGTATAAGGTTTAGTGGTTAGGGGTTTAGGTTTTTGGTATAGGTTTTAAAGTTTATATATACATCACTTGTGATATTATACGTAGTGGTTAAGGGTTTAGGGTTTTTTGTATAGGGTTTACTGGTTAGGGGTTTAAGGTTTTTGGTATAGATTTTAAAGTTTATGTATACATCACTTGTGATATTATATTTAGTGGTTAGTGGTTTAGAGTTTTTGGTATATGTTTTAGTGGTTAGGGGTTTAGGTTTTTTGTATAAATTTTATAGTTTATGTATATATCACTTACGTTATTATACTTAGTGGTTAGAGGTTTAGGGTTTTTTGTATAGATCATAAAGTTTTTGTACATGTCACTTGTGATATTATACCTAGTGGTTAAGGGCTTAGGGTTTAGTGGTTAGGGGTTTAGGGTATTTTAGTATAATATCATTGATAGATAACGTATAAAAGCAGAAGCAACCAATTGATAACTGCCAAAAACGTCTCAAACGGCCAAATACGTCTGAACACGGACAAAAACGCGCGAAAGCTGGCAAAAACGCGCGGAAGCTTAAGAAAACGCGCGAAAGCGGACGAAAACGCGCGAATGCGGACGAAAGCGTGCGAAAACGTATGAAAACGTAAGAAAACGTGCGAAAACGTAAGAAAATGTAAAAAACAGACGAAAACGTGTGAAAACGAAAGAAAACGTGTGAAAACGAAAGAAAACGTAAAAAATCGTGCGAGAACATAAGAAAACGTGCGAGAACGTCTCAAACAGACAAAAACGTGCGAAAACAGACGAAAACGTGCGAAAACAGACGAAAACGCGCGAAAGCTGACGAAAACGCGCGAAAGCCGACGAAAACGCGCAAATGCGGACGAAAGCGTAAGAAAACGTACGAAAACGTGTAAAAACGTGTGAAAACGAAAGAAAACGTGCGAAAGCGGACGAAAACAGAAGAAAAAGTGTGAAAACAGACGAAAACGTATGAAAACGTGCGAAAACGGACGAAAACGTGCGAAAACGTAAGAAATCGTGCGAGAACATAAGAAAACGTGCGAGAACGTCTAAAAAGAACGAAAACGCGCGAAAACGTGCGAAAACAGACGAAAACACGCGAAAGCGTACGAAAACGTGCGAAAGCGGACGAAAACGTATGAAAACGTACAAAAACGTAAAAAACGTAAAAACGTAAAAAAATAAAAAAATGTCAAAAAGGTTAATTAATTCTAATTTAGACAAGATTTGCCAACTCTACAAATAATGAGGGAGTGGTTAGTGTGAGTTTTAGTAAATTTACACTTTTGGTCCCTCCATGTTTTTTTTAATCTTAAATCTTGTCTTTTTAATCTAATGAAATGGATGGTCTAGATTTGTCCCTTAATATGTAAGAAGAAACTAGTATGCAAAATAACTCACCTCAATAAATACTTTTGGCACCTCAATAAGTTTCCTATAAGCATTTAAAAATATTTTGTTCATGTTTAAAAGATCGAATATGTGGTTGATAGATTTTTTTTACTAACAGACATTTTTACATAAATATCCTTCTTACTTTCGTAATTACATCAACGTCCTTCCCAAACTTTTGTAATTACATCAATATCATTCTCACACTTTTAAGAAGGATGTGTATGTCCAAAAATCAATTAAACTATAATTATATGATTTTATATTATCAAACTATCATTTATCTCTTATGTTGATCATGATCACATTGTTCATATATATTTTTTAGACTTGAGCGACGAAAGAACGTGATGATGTAATTATAAAAATTTAGATATAAATATGAAAGAACAAATTGCTTATATATATTATTTGTTCATATGTACTTTTGGCTTTGAGTGATGAGAGAACATGTTGATTTTTTTTATAGATATGAGAATTTAAAAGTTCCGGAAGGATATGGATGTAATTTCAAAAGTGTGAGAAAGATATTGATGTAATTACAAAAGTTTGGGAAGGATATTGATGTAATTACAAAAGTTTATGAAGGATGATGACGTAATTACAAAATTGAAAAGGATATTGATGTAATATTTAACTTTCGTAAGGATATAGATGTAATTGCCCCTTTTTAAATTTCTTGTTTACAAGATACTAGCAAGGTACACGCGCGTTGCAGCGGCGGGTATCTTTTGATTAAAGCTCAAACGCAAACAAGATAACAATGAGGAACAAATTAATCGAAAATAAACAAAAAGAAAATTATCCGAGTTCGGCCTGATTCACTCGTTTTTTCCGGTTTCGACCGGTCCACAACGTTCCCTTTCAAACGACTTTTATTAGCTAGCCGAACCGGTAGTGACTTCGGTTCTCGGATGAACCGGTTGGTCCGATCCGATTTTCAAAACCATTTTAGGGCGTTTTAAAATTAATATTAATTAGTTTATTTAATTAGTTTATACTTGTACCAAATATTTTATCATGTGTATTGCTTTAATTTAACGTTTAAAAGACATTTAATGAATAAAAAATTTGTGCATTTAAGGATTGTACCAAAAGCTTTATACTTTGTATTGCATAGAATTAAGTTTTATGCATTTAAACATTGTACTATAAGCTTTGTGAATTGTATTACTTAAAAATATTAATGAAGAGAGAGGATGCAATCTTTTTTATATTAGATCGGATAAAACTACTTGTAATCGTTAATGGCACATCAATATATTTCCAATTGATATTCAAAAGATTTGTCTTTTTATTTATAATGAGTCACGTAGGTGAAGAGAAATGTTAGAATCACATAAATTTTACAAAATGAAATTCACAAAATGAGATGCCATGTTAATATGTGGTTATCTTTTTTTTATTTTTAAATCATCTCATACTTTAACCTAATAGACAACTCATTATGTAAGTTTTAATTTTTAAAATTTGTATGATTCTAACATATCTCATTTATGAAAGCTTTCAGTTATGTGGAAAAGAGAAAGTGCATGAGAGTAAAATTGTCAAAGAGGTGTGCTGATAATGTTAGAGGTGAAATAATCAACGAAATAAATAATTAACAATGGACGTGGAATATATTAAACTAAAAAATTTATTTTTTAATGTGTGTTAAATGAGATTTTTTCTTTCTATCTTTTATATAATTATATAAATGAGGCGTTTATACCCGTGTGTTACATCGGACTTGTTTTTTGAGAAAAATTAAACTTTTACTTATGTGAAGCATCGTATAACTTCATACATGTGTGCTGCTCATTGGGAAAAATTGAACTATTACACTCATGACATTTTATTTTAAAACTTGTTTTTGTTTGTGAAAATTTGCCATATATGTCATAGGTTAAATGTCTGCACATGTGTTGATATTAGCTGGTTGCATTTAGTAATTTATGGATTGTTCTCTTTTATGTATTGATACCAAGAAGGGAATGCTTGCTAAAATGAGGGCGCCCAGACGTGACGAATCTTTTTCATGGGGCAAGTGGAGAGGTCAAAGCATGTATGTTAGGGACGCTGGTGTTATTTCTTCCGCATTGTCTAACTTACAAAAGTTCAGCAACGATGGGATTTTCTTACATCGATTCAAGGGGTCACATCAGCAGAAAAACGATGATTCATCATCTACTGATGGTGGTGACAGGAGAGATTCCAAATCTAAAGAACCATTGTCTCGTACAAATGGTGGTAGATTGCAATTTGTCGTGCAATACATTACATTCCTCTACGAAAACCTTGTGTTAGCACTTGAGGTAAATGTTCTGTTCATGTTCATGATAATGGTATAAATTTTATTCATGATAATGGTATAAATTTTCTCTTACCCTTTTATCAGAGACCACAAAGTCGGTGCTTATGTATCTCCCAATAGCATCGTTGACGTCTCATTTTCTACATACCATGACAACAACAGGTCCTCGACATCCGCATCCAGCTCATCAAGAAAAAAAAATGAGTTTTGCTATTCGCGGCCTGGTTTGACATGTGCTTATTTTTAGTGATGGAGGCCTTTAATATCAATTGGGAGGGGTGGCAAGCTAAAGAAATGTGTGTTTTATTTATAAGTTCCATAAAATGTAGCTTATGAATGATTATAAATAACTATTATTGTGGTAAATTAATAAGCAAGTGTAACTCTTAACCTATCATGTCCCAAGCGTATGATTCATGTCTCAAGCGTATGATTGTAAATAACTATTATTGTGGTCAATTAATAACCAAATGCTTGTTTATGGCCTTTTGGTTTTCTTGTATTAAAGGCCACCATAAAGCGTAAAATTAACCTGATGTTAAGAGGGCTGAAGCTTTTTGCGCACAAATATGTATAGATGCATTAATAATCTTTAAGACTTAATAGAGTAATGAAGTCATTAAGATTCCTCATTTAATCTAAGGGACTGAATCTTTTATAATATATAGATATATATAGTTAGTTAGTCCATATGTTGTTTATTTTTACGAGTTATGGTAAATAGGTCTAACAATGAGACCTGACAATACGCTTGCACCATTCACTTTTTGACAAGTGTAATACACATTTTCTCTTTCATCATTTTTCATCAGTCAATTATTCAAATTAACCAATCACATCTTTAGGTCTAATTTTAGATGTAGGTTTTAGACATACAAATTATTTTTTTATTTTTATTTTTTGAAATGAATTGATTTTGAGTTGTTTTATGTTTTATGGATGTTTTACGAGTGGAGTAACAAAATGTTGATATGTTAATTGTGTACGACTTTTGTTTCGAAAAGGCATAAACAAAAAATTAATACTTTTTTATATAATAAAAGAATTACATCATTTTAAAAGTAATTTTGTCAACACAATCTTATTAGAAAAAAGTTAGAATAATCAGGTTACCCTATTTTGACACGTGACAAAATCGAGTAATGTGATTAGTTAATAAAAATCAAAATTGAAGCTCAATTTGGTGAAACTATTAAAATTTCCTTTAATTTATAAAATGTGCTAGAAAAACAAATGTGTCAATTTTATATTTAAAAAACTTAATAAGAAGATATGTAATTAATTAACTTTAACAACAAATTTGACTCAACCATAATTCTCAACACACTCTCCTGATCAAACCCACATAAACCCGATCCTCACTAGAACCCCCACGCGCAACGTTTGACCGGTGGGTGTCTCATCTAGTTTTGGACGTTTTCCGGCGACAAAACGACGTTTTGGAACACCACCTTTGGCGAGTAGAGTATCCCCTTCATTCTCCAAGTCTGATCCAGGTAGTCCCACCGCAAGAGCCACCGTAAGCCTGCCGGTCGCCTCCGCAACTGCCGCTAGGGACCACCACCAGTGGTCGAAATTTATTTTTTCCGGCAACAGGTAAGTCCTTCCTGTTTTGCTTATTATAAATCAACTTATCCCTTATTGTGCTTATTTTTTACTCCCTTAATTCTTGTTTTGTACCCTGTTTTGGCTTTCTCCTTTTTTTCTTGCTTTGTTATTCAATTTTGCTTTGTTTGTGTGCCTTGTGTTCTGCTTCCTTTTTCCCGTTGTGGTGTCATTTTATTTTCTTGTGCCTTATTATTGCCTTTGTGTTCATTAGAGTAGGATAGAGGCCGTACTTTGTGATGGTCACCTGAGGTCATGTCCGTCTGGCTTGGGAGGGGTAGGCGGGTTTAGGGGGACAAGGGGTTATGGTAGAGTAGTGGGCACTCGTAGGATTAGGGTGGGTAGTTGGAATGTAGGTTCTTTGACCAGAAAGCTCGTTGAGATATGTGATGTATTGGGTAGACATAAGGTTGACATAGAATGATTCCAGGAGACTAAATGGAAGGGGTCTAGGATGAGGGAGGGAAACGGCTACAGGCTTTGGTACTCAAGCTCTGCGACTGCGAGAAATGGAGTAGGAGTCATTTTGGCCGCTGGACTTAAGGATAAGGTAGTGCAAGTGACCAGAGGGAACATTAGGATCATGGCGATTTCAATTATTATAGATGGAGAGACCGTAAATGTAATAGCGCATACGCTCCACTGGTCGGGCTTAGTGACGCGGTAAAGAATAGCTTATGGGACGCTCTCGACGAGCTTGTGAGGTAGTGACCACCGGACCAGCAACTAATTATAGGGGTGATTTAAACGGACACATCAGAGCTGCATCGGATGGATATGCGGGGGTACACGGAGGCTTTGGCTATGGAGTTAGGAATGAGGAAGGGCGCACGATTTTAGAGTTTGCTACCGCCCACGACTTAGTAGTAGTGAACTATTTCTTCAAGAAGAGCGACACCCACTTAATTACCTTCGGGTGAGCACCCAAATTGACTACTTGTTGGTCCGCAAAGGAGACCTTAAAGCATGCAAGGACTGCAGGGCCTTTTCAAGTGAGGCATGCTCACCGCAACACAGATTGGTTACTTTAGATGTACTGTTCGAGAGACAACGACAAAGGAGGGCGGAGACAGAGAGGCCAAGGATTCTGTGGAAGAACTTGAACGGAGATGCGGTTGAGACTTTTAGAGCAACAGTCTTTGAGAAACTGTCTGCTTTGTAGGAAGACATGGCAACAAGTGACGCAGATCAGATGTGGAACACCCTGGCCCGTAGCATTAAAGACGCGGAAAAGGACTCTGTAGATGTGACTAGTGAGTCTACGAGGACTCATTCAACACACAAGGAATCTTGGTAGTTTTGTGAGGAGGTTCACACCAAAATAGCAGCAAAGCAGGCTAGGTTCAGAGAGCTCCTTTTGTGCCACGATGGCAATTAAGAGGACAGAGCCATGGAAAAAGGAGAGGTATAAGGTAGCTAAAAGAGAAGCGAAAATAGCAGTGGCCTAGGCGAAAGACAATGCATACGAAAACTTGTATAAGAAACTGGACTCCAAAGAGGGTGCAAATGATATAAACAGGATTGCTAAAGCCCGAGAAAGAAAAAGAAGGGATTTAGGAAATATAAGGTACACTAAAGATGAAGAAGGTCGAACCATTGTGATGGAAGAAGATATTAGGAAAAGATGGGGAGAGTGTGGAAACTAGAAGGGGGGTTGAATAGTTTACAACTTTTTAAGTTTAGTTAACGTTTGTATATAAAATCATAGATTCAAGTTTAGGTGATATCAATGTGCACACAATATGAACAATCAAGATAAGTAAATAATCGAAACTAATCTACATAATAGTACATATGAGACAAGAAAAAAGAGTTAGAATGATCAAACCACAACACGAAGATTTATAGTGGTTCGGTAACGAAGCTCCTCTTCGCCCTACTCCACTCCTCGAGTATTCGACTCGAGAGTTCACTTCACTATGTCAACAAGCTCTTTTTAGGCGGAGAAAACAGTACACACAAGGCTTACGCCAATTTCCAACACTAAGCCTAATGTCGAGTTATAATCTTAGCTAGAACCGATCTACCACTCACACTCTTATTTTGAGGCCTAAAATACTAACCACTCTCTTAAGTATTTACTCACCTAAATACTTACATAAATATTCTTCTCTTGCACTTGGAGAAGTAAGATTGAATCACTTGGAAACAAATGCTTATAAAGATTAAATTATCAAAGGTTTGGAAGTATTAGAAATGTGTTTGCTGATTTAAGACAGAAAGAAAATGTGTGCAAAAGGTGTAAAAATCTATGGGAATAGTCCACCATTTATAGGCAAAGTTGGGAGCTCGTATACACGGTCGACCCCCTTAAATACATGGCCGACCTCCTTATCAATCAGAGGGCCGCCCATACCTATCAGGGGGCCGGCCCCTGTAAGACGCTCCCCACTTTGTCCTTTTCTAGGGAGGTATTGTCTGGGGCAGGTTCTTTCGTTTTTAGGGGGAAAATTTTGAATTCAAAAAATTATTTTAATTAAAACATTTCTTATAAATACAAAATGTTTTGTCTTAATTTTGTAAAAAATGTTTTGTTACATTTTATATAAAGTTTTGGGCAAAATTTAAATACCTTTGATCATTAAATAAATCAAGCATTTATTTATTCATACCTTTAAGGGATTAATGTCGAAATGAAAATTTACGACTAATAACTTGTTTACGTTTAATTTTACGTAGAACGTTTTTACATTTTGTGATTATCAAAATGTAAAGAGGTCGAAAATATAAGTAACGTTCTTAGACATTATTTGTATTAACAATCTTCCCCTTTTTGATGATTACAAAATCTAAACTCATTAAATGTAAAATTATATTTAAACAAGTTTTTAGTGAGTTTTATTCTATTTCTTCGCTTTTTGTAGAATAAAAAAGGCTTTGTCGATGCGTATAAATTCGAAGAAATAAACGCCCCCTCCCCCCCCTTGATGTGTGCTCCTCCTCGTTCGAGGACACCAAGGAATCGAGCTATGGTGACTTGCTACAAAAACGAGTTAGAATACGAGTGCAATATAAAATTCTAACTACGAGCAATGTCACGAAAAATATTCAAAAGTTGGCTAAAAATAATGATGAGCCAAAAAATATGCACAATTTTTGGATAACTTGCAACAATATATATAGGTTGAACAACCATCCAAGCAATATAAATAAATTTTCCAACTTATCGACACAAATATATATAAGGCAATCAACAAAATAAAAGCCATAAACAAGAAATGCATTCATTAAAACATTAAATTCATGCTTAAAGCATGATAATACAACATTCATGAAAATAAAAAAAAATACAAATATCCTAAATAGACTAGAAGGTCATAGGACTTGCTCCAAAGGTTGGTGGATTTTTATGAAAACCAATAAGAACTTAAGCAAATAATATGCTTAATTTGCGGGTGGAGAGGTTGTTGGTGCGGAAGGGTTCGGTGGTGGTGTATTTGGTGGGGATGGTTGTGAGAGCAAGTGCTCAATGAAGGAAAACATGTAGTGTAGTTCGTCTCTCAAACCAAATATCAAGGTTCAGTTATGGAGACAACACAAGCAAGTTGCTCCATGAATCTCGAGAAGGGGAAATAGGATTGGATGACCAAGAACGGGTTATGGTGGCATGTGTGGTGGTGATGGGATGTTGAAAGCAAAATCAAGTTGAGTGCTTGGTGAAAGGGTAGTAGGTATGTTCATGGGATGTTGATATTGAGTAGGTAGTGGATGAGAGACTCTAGGAGGAGGTGAGTTGGGTGAGCTTAAGTAAGCATTGGTGGATGGAGATGTTGAGTAAAAAAGGAGATGAGTTGAGTTTGGAGTTGTTTGAAGATGAAGATGTTTCTTTGGTTGATGGTGTTTTGGATGGTGCATTGGGTGCATTTGGTGATTTAGGTTGTTGTTGTGATGATGGAGTCTTAGAGTCATATTTGGTAAGGTCAATAAACATTTTTCTTGGTGGGATAATTGAGATTTTTGGTTTCTTGGCAAGTCTTGAGGTTGAGTTTGAGTGGATGCCATAGAAAAGTTTGAGGTTGAAGATAATTTAGGGAGATGATAAGATGAAAGTGAGGATGGGAGGGCATTTTTTTAAGAGAAAATGGTATAGAAGTGGTATGGGTTAGTGTTAATGTAGCCACTTCCAAATAATGTTCGTATTTTCAGGGTAACAATAGTTGGGCCTAAGCAAAAGGGAGTTAAAAAAAGGAAAGGAAATAGTAAGATTCATGAACAGAGTGGCCGACCCCCTTATTTATGTGGCCAACCCCCTTATCAATCAGGGGGCCGCCCTTGATAATTAAGGGGGTGGGTTTTACCATGTTGTCCAGGTTTTTGTTTTGAAACCAATTTTAAGAAAGGTTGGAGTTTGGGTGGTCATTTTGCAGCAAGTCCTATGTCTTAAGGATGCATGTGATCTCACAAAAAAATATATAAACTAACTAGTGTGCTTGGGATATCAACTTTGTAGTAATAATGCAAAACAAAATTTAAGAACACTCTAATATTAATAAATTCATAAGTTCTATGTAAGTTTAAGTTGTTCCGAATGATTCAGAATAACATCACATACAAGCAAATAAATAGTCTAAACTTGAAAAATAACAAACACACATAATTAAACAAGAATACTAAACAATTTATTAAAACACATTTAATCAAACAACTTCATCTTCTTTTACTTCTTCCATCCAAATACTCCTTTGAGGGTCTTTCCAAATGACCCAAACGCACCTCGTTGTTCCTCATGCATTTGTTGTTGACGGTTTAGTAAAATTGTTTGTCGTTCGAAAAGAATATTCGTATTTTGTTGAGAAGTGGTGGGGATATTGTATTAATGATGAGTAAGTGGTGATAGAGAGTTAAGATAGGAGGTAGGAGATGGAGTGCTAGCTCGAAAAGTACCTTCATTTTGGATTTCTTCGTCATCATCAACTTGATGAGATGACGATCCGTGATGATAGGCGGATGATGCAGAAGTGGAATGACGAGCTCTTTGAGTCCCGCGGTCCTTTTGGGGTTTTCGAGCTTGAACAAGAGCAAGAGGACGCATGACACGATCAACAACATTGTAAATGCCATTGTCGAGATGAGGTATTAATTCCATGATTTGACGAAATAGGCGTGCCAAAAGCATATCATAAGGAAGGTTTGCTTTTAGAGTAGCCCGAGCATTCTCTATTCATTTTGCAACGAAAAAGGCAAGATTGTATTGTTTTTCGGCAACAATACAATACAACATGTGAGCAAGACAAGCCGAAAGATGGTCCCGATTGCCTCCTAGGCTGAACACATTCTCTCGAATGAGTTCTTCCCAACGCTTCATGTTTTGGTTTACCTCTTTGGTGAGGACTTGATTAGGTGAAAGAACTACATTTTTACTTTTGATAGTACGATTAGGATCACGACGTTCAAATCGAAGGAATCGATGGATTTCCTCAGGAGTGGGTAGTTCGATATGATATGGTCCTTCGGGATCTTGAAAGATTGAAAGGGAGGAAAGATCCCATTCATTTGTGAAAGCACATTGACCAACATATGGAATTTTAAGAATTTGCCTAAATTTCTCAAGTGAGAGAGTAATAAATTCGTGTTGGATCATGAAAGAAATAAGAAGATGACCAGACTCATTTATTTGAAGTGTGACTTGAATATAAAAATCTAGAATGAACTGGGGAACAATTGGTTCTTTTATCTCGTAGAGACAATTGAAACCAATGTTAGTAAAGAGACGTTCAATATAGTTGGATTTGTAGTGGGCTTTATCAACCACTCGACCCTCATGAATACATCGATTTTTGATGGGTTTATAGAATTTTGCGATGGTGAGAGAAATATCGGGAGTTTCGGTTACTTTAGGAATGTAAGAGCGAGTGAGTGAAGTGTCACCAATAATTGCTCGAGGCATATTTGGCACATAAATAACAACACCAATACACCAAACGCAAAAAATACAAAAATAGTCTTAGAGTATACATGTATATTATGAGATTAAAATCTCGAAAATAAATACCTAGTGTGTGTCTATATGCAACAAATGTGGAGTAAAGATTATTTCGACTCTAAAGTAAAAACCTATGAAATAATCCAAACGCTCATTTATTTAATTTTGCTTAACCGAACGTGTCAAAAACATATATTAGATTATATATTCGGAAACAATCACATGTTCATAATGTATGCATGAAAAATGTTTTTAGAAGATATTAACAATGCACAAAAATAATTTTCATGAATTTCTAGTCGTGAGAAATTTTTCAAAAACTAAATTAGGATATATATGTATATATAATTTTCGAACACAAATTTTATAAGGATCAAACATTCACAAATGTGCAATTCCTATGGCTACGGGACGCATAGTAGTTATTCATTATCTAATTGTAATCCTAATTGCATAAGAACACAAAAATAATAAAAATTCCCAATTTTTGATTTTGTGCAAAAATAAATCCTAGACACCAGATTGAAGGAAGAATTTATGAAAATACTTACAATTAGTGTTGTTATTGATGTTGTTGGTGTTTGCCCCTTGCAAAATTGACTTAATTTTGAGTCGTGGGATTAAAAATGAAGGTTTTGGGGTTTTTCTTTTCGTCACTCAGCAGCAGGGAAAGAGGGGAAGAAAAAAATGGGGTGTTTGGTTTCGAGTTTTAGTGCAGCGAGAGTGTTTGGCAAAAATAAGTGTCGGCCCCCTTATTGATTGGGGGCCGCCCATGTTAAGGAGGCCGGTCCCCTGATTGATTGGGGGGCCGCCCCATTCGACGAATAATTTTTCTCGTTTTTCAATTTTGACAGTTTTTTTAAAGGAAATTTTAAATAAGAAGTGACATTTTAATTTGCGTCTCGCCAATTAAAAAAACTTAAGCATTTCGGATGAAATAATTAAGTTGTCAAAGCTTATAAAAAATAAAGTGAGAGGATTATGAGATATTTAACGGATTTTGACGAAAGAGTGACATTCTAATTAACATTTCTTTAATTAAAAATACTTTAATTATCTCGAATGAAATAATTAAATTGTCGAGATCTAAGGACGAGAATTTAATAGTAACGTGACTATTAAATAGAAGACGAGATGTTTAGTTGATTTGTTCCATCATTCCTATCCCTAGACGTAGGTAGTTAAATGGCTCACGTTTGAGAGGTTTGGTGAGAATGTCGGCGATGTTGTCTTTCGACGGAACTTTTTCAATGGAAATATTTCCCTTTTGAACATTATCGCGAAGGAAATGGTGGCGAATTTCGATGTGTTTGGTATGAGAGTGTTGCACGGGGTTCTTGCTCAAGTCGATGGCTCCTTTGTTGTCGCACAAGATTGGAATGTCATCAAGGCGGAGGTCGTAGTCGATGAGATCTTGTTTCATCCATAGTGCTTGTTGACATGCCTTTTCGGCGCTTACGTATTAGGCTTCGGTAGTGGATATAGCAAGAACGGTTTGCTTCTTTAAAAACCAAGATGTTAAACAACATCCCATAAACGTACAAATACCGCTAATGCTTTTTCGGTCCGCATAATCTCCCGCATAATCAGAGTCGGCATATACTACGGTTTCTATGCCGGACCCCTTAGGATACCATAATCCTAAGTGCGTAGTGCCTTTAATGTATCGAAAGATACGCTTAACCGCTTCAAGATGAGAGGTTTTGAGATCCTCTTGAAAGCGTGCACAAAGGCAAACACTAAACATGATATCGGGCCTACTTGCCGTTAAGTATAGTAGACTACCTATCATACCTCTATATTTTGTACTATCCACGGACTCACTTTCTTCGTCTTTCATGAGTTTCGTATCCGGGGAGATAGGCGTTTTCATTGGCTTATAATATTCTAATCTAAATTTCTTAAGCATTTCTTTTATATATTTAGATTGGTTAAAGAATATACCATCTTCTAATTGTTTTATTTGTAATCCAAGGAAGAAATTTAGTTCACCCATCATGCTCATCTCAAACTCATCGTGCATGTTTTGGCGAAGTCATCACACAACTCTTGACAAGTTGAACCGAATATACTGTCGTCGATATATATATGAACAATGATGAGATTTGAACTTTTCTTTTTTGTAAAAAGTGCTAATCATCTACCATTCTCATGTTATAATCATGTTTAACAAGAAAGACTTTTAATCTATCGTACCAAGCTTTAGGATCTTGTTTAAGACCGTACAAAGCTTTCTTGAGTCTATAAACATGATTAGGTTTTGTGAAGTCAATGAATCCAGGAGGTTGTGCCACGTATACCTCCTCATTGATAAAACCATTAAAGAATGCACTTTTTACATCCATTTGGAATAATTTAAAGTCTAACGCGCAAGCATAAGCTAATAAAATTCTAATAGATTCTAATCTAGCTACAGGAGCATAAGTTTCGTCATAATCAATTCCTTCTTGTTGATTATAACCTTGAGCAACTAATTTAGCCTTATTTTTAGATACGATGCCATTTTCATCAATTTTATTTCTAAAACCCCATTTAGTTCCTATAATGGTCATAGACTTAGGATTTGGAACTAACTCCCAAACATCATTTGCGGTGAATTGATTTAATTCTTCTTGCATGTAGCAACTACCCAACTTTCGTCTTTTAAAGCTTCACCTACATTTTTAGGTTCTATGGTGGAAAGGAAACAAAAGAAATTACTTTTGTCTTGAGCTTGAGATCTAAGAGTTCTTTGATTTAAGTTTCCTATTACGTTTTCTAATTGATGACTTTTGGATTCTTTAATATTGACAATTTTGTCATTTTCTAAAATTTCATCTTCGATATCATTTCCTAAAGGTTTTTTTTTCACTAACCTTAATAGCTTCTTCTTCGACTAAATAATCATCCTCCAAGGGTGACGTTTTAGGCGGCGGAGGACTTTCATCGAATGTCACATTTAAGGACTCTTCGACTTTCATAGTATGTTTATTAAGAATTATATATGTTTTACTATTTTGTGAATATCCTAGGAAAACACCTTCGTAAGACTTTGGGTCGAACTTGGTGAGATAGTCTTTTATATTTAGAATGAAACACTTGCTTCTAAATACTTTAAAATAATCAAGAGTAGGTTTTCTACCTCTCAAGATTTCGTATGAAGTTTTTCCTAAGATTGGTCTAATTAAAACCCTATTTAATATATATATGTTGAGGTGTCCACCGCGTTACACCAAAACTTTTGAGGAACGAATTGTTCGTTTAACATGGTTCTACTCATTTCTTGTAAATGTGATTTTTCCTTTCTACTACCCATTTGATTGTGGAGTACGAGGAGTGGAGAAATTATGAGTAATCCCATTAGGGTCACAATAATTTCTGAATTGTACTTCATTATCAAATTCCCAACCATGATCCGTCATAATAGAGACTATTTAACATCCTAACTTATTTTGGATCTTTTTACTAAAAATTTCAAATTGCTCGAAAGCTTCGGTTTTATTTTGAAGAAATCTTATCAAGTAAATCTAGAGTAGTCATCTACTATAACTGAGGTGTAACGATTTCCTTCATAACTCCGTATGTCGAAAAGACCGAATAAGTTCATGTGAAGAAGTTCTAAGCATCTAGTCGTTGAGACTATATTCTTAGCTTTATGACTAGCGTGAGCTTGTTTTCCAATCTTGCAAGCGTCACAAAAGTGTAGATTGAATTTAAACTTAGGTAGATTTCTAACTAGCTCCTTAGATACTAAAGATTAAAGATTAAATTCCGTAACCATAACTTACAAAACCACAAATTTCGAAACTTCAAAATAATACACCAAAAATTCCAAACCTACTTTTTCGAAAATACAAATATTGAAACCCTCAATTCCGATAGTTCTTAGTTCCAAAACCCTAATTTTCGAAACCCTCAATTCCGAAACCAAGAAGTCCAACTTTTCCGAAACCCTCATTGTTCGAACACTTATGGAAGAATCACTTAAAAAAACACTTTTCAAGGTGTTTTAATCTAAGATTTTATGTTAACTTGTTGTAGACACATAAAACTATCATAAAACTCAAAACTTATTAACCATGCACACTTTAAAAATGATTTTTTTTATCTTGTATATGATAAAAGTTTCGAACCAAAAGATAAGAAGAAAATAAGCTAAAATAAGCTATAAATAACGTGAAAGCTCCTAGCTTTTTGATTAAGACTTCTTCTAAACTCACTAATAAGTTGTAAAAACTTAAACTATAACACTAAAAAGCAAAACTAAAGGTTTTATGAATTTTTCCGAAACTTGTATTTTTTCGAAACCGTAACCTTTTTAAACCGAAAACTCGATATTTAACCACAAAATACAATCAAATTTTCCATTTTCTCTAATACCACATGTTGGAACCCTCAATATAATCTCATGTCACAACACAAACACTAATATCTTAGAAGAAATATTAGAGAGGGAAAGTGAATAACTAGAGAGAGAAAGAGAGAGAGGGGTGGTGGAAGGAAACTTGTTTCTTGCAAAATGA
>BQNB010028255.1:0-24540 GCA_026074375.1 Tanacetum coccineum | reverse complement strand
GATGGTAATGTCATTAAGAGCACTAGTGCTATTGTGATTCCTGACTCCGAAGAAACCTTAATGCTTACTGAAGAGAGACGTTCAAAAATGCTTTTAAAACAACATGATCCAATGGTTTTAGAAAAGAAAGTTAATACCACACCAGTTGATTATGCAGTTCTTAACCAACTTTCTCAAGATTTTGAAAAACGATTTGTTCCACAAACTAAATTATCTACTGAACAAGCCTTTTAGTCTCAGGATTCTATAAATTCTTCAGATCCTAGTCCTTCTTGTAGACCCACCAAAGTCGAGGTCCCAAAAGAACTTCCTAAAGTCAGCATGGTAAATACAAGTTTGAAGAAACTTAAACACAATCTTGTTGGTTTTGACGTGGTTGTCAAAGAAAGAACCACGACCACAGCCATCACTGAGGGCTCGTAGGGGTTTGAACATACAAAAGCTTGTTTTAGGGATGAAATTATTCCATTTGTAAAAGCTCTGAAGGACATATTCAATACAATCGATCAATACTTAATTGATGAACTTACTGAAGTCCAAAATGTCTTTCATCAAATGGAACAGGCTATGGAACAACATCATTTAGAGTCCAAAACGTTTGAAATTAAAATGAATCAAGTTTTAAATAAGAACGAGCGACTCTTGGAACAAGTCATTAACAAAGATATAGTGAACATAATTATGAATTCTACTGTGGATAATGCTTCTGTGAATGTGGATGAATGTAAAAAGTGTCTCAAACTTGAGACTGAGCTTCTCAACAAAAGGGATTTCATTGAAAAAGAGACTTACGATAAACTGTTCAGAAGTTGTACAACTCTTGAAAAGCATTGCATCTCTTTAGAAGTTGACACTCAACTTAATCATGAAAATTTTCAAATGGACAATTCTGTTTCAAATCAAAGTGCTCCAAATTTTGATTAATACTTTGAATTAAATGAATTGAAAGCTCAGTCGCAAGAGAAAGACACGATCATAAGAAAGTTGAAAGAGAGAATTAAATCTTTAAGTGGAAATATAAATAAGGATAAGGTTAAGAAGGACATAGAAGAGATTGAAACGATAAATATTGAATTGGATCATGGGGTGTCAAAACTTATTGCTAAGAATGAACATTTAAAACAGACCTATAAGCAACTTTATGACTTGATTAAACCAAGACGTATTCGATCAAAAGAACAATATGATGCTTTAGTTAATCAAGTTAATCAAAAGTCTGTGGAAATCTTTGATTAAAATGTAAGTCTTAAAGAAAAAGATTTGGTAATAACGGCATTGAATGAAGAATTAAGGAAACTAAAAGGAAAAAGTGTTGTTGCTTGTCGTGAATCCATGAATAAGCCAAAAGTGATTACCCCTATAGTGCATAAGGTAGAATTGGAACCACTCTCCCCAAAGCTTAAGAACAATAGGGAAGCACATGTATACTACATTAGGATCACTAAAGAAAATGATGACACTCTTCGTGATATAGTTGAACAAGCTAGAACCTCAAATCCTTTAGATAATGCGTTAGCTTATGCTTGCATGTATACAAAACAGATCAGGAGTTGTTAGTATATGTTAGTGATGCATGTCCAAGTTTCTTATTGAAGAGTGAAAAGTTAGTTGCTGTCACACCAATGAACAAAGCTAGAAAATCACTTTTGCAAAGACTAGTACAACATCAGACAATAACACACAAATTCAAGTAGATGTTCACCAGACTCAGACCACTAGCAAACCTTTAGTGCCTTCTACAAATGAAAAATGTTCTACTAATGCTAGCAGATCAAAACCTCGAAGTGAAACAAAGAACCATAGGATCATGCAACCATTAAGTAGCAACCAGAAATCTTAAAAAATAGAAGCCCACACTAGGAATGCTAAGCCTAGTCTAACTAAAGAAGATAGTGAGTCTAAATCTGTGTGCTTAACATGCAACAAATGCTTTTTTGAAGCAGACCATATATGTGTTGTATAACATTTTATCAGAATGAATGATCGTTGCTAGAGTTAAGGACAGTTAGGGAGCATTAAAATGAAAGAATGAAACTACTGGTAAAATGTATAAAAATTGTTGATATAAAAAAAGGTTACCCACATGAAGGAACTTTTGTAACACCGGCCCCAAAATCAGGTAGGCAGCGGAATTGGTAACATTGGGAGCACGTCAAAAGTACAACAACAAGATATAGAAACACCTAAAGACGTTTAAGATAAGATTTCTTTCGATGTGCCGGTAGCAAAATAATCAAGTCATACATGTAGGTCCCATATGTTTATAAAAGTCATAAAACCTTCTTATTACTAACAAAAGCTTCATAATAACAAAAAGATGACTTAAGTTTTTTAAAGATAATAAAGTGCATAAACTTTAGAAAAACCATAACCGTCTTCAGTTGATATCCGCCACGGCTCCTCCATCTTACATACTCTAGGACCTGAAATTACATGCTAAAAGTCAACATCAAAGGTTTGAGTGAAATCAATAGTATTATCAGTAAAAGGGTGGACCACAATATCGAAGTATTAGAAGAACTTTGAAACCACATATCAGAAGATCCAAAACATTTATTATTTGCACTAAAGCTCATGACACCGAAGCCTAACTAGATTTGTGCCTCAAATCAGTAAATAGGATGCTTGCCACACCCTAACTCCTCTCAATGTAAATGTACCCGATCAAACTAGTGACCCTAAGTAAAGGTGGGGTTGTCAATCCCGATAGATCTATCATAACACTAGCGCTTATATAAATAGCAATTACGGTTCATGATAAATAGGTACTATCCACGGCAATAAGGTAACTAGGCATTAATAATCAGGCAGTAATCTGGATAGCATACACTTTGAAAAAACACTGTGTCCTGATAGAAAAACAAGCAAATTAAATTTCACCTCGTAGATTATTGTAAAACAATTTAGAAAAAGGGGGCTATAAACTCACGATGAGGAAAGAAATCACAAGTATCAACAATAGAAAAATGCATCAGGAAATGACAGAATGCAACCTAATCCAATAATAGGTCGTATAAAGTACTAATCAATGTGATTATTTATAGTCGTATAGCTCATCATACTACTATCGTTCGGGCTATCATAGATTAAGAGGTCGTGTATGAACGTAGAGGAGCTAGGACACTTTAATTTGTAAATCTAACACTCGTCGATAACGCCACCGCCCCGAATAGGCCATTATGAAAATTCCCTATTAATATAGTACTTTGATAATACCCACATATAGGGCTATAATATAGTTCCATCACCATCTAATTGTTTTGGTAAAATGGTGTTTAATAAGAAAAAACGTTTAATAATAGCCTCTTTAAGTAAAAACGACATAACTTTCTCGCTTTAAAGCCGATTTTAAACGTTTCTAATGCCCACAAAAGCTTATCGTATTAAGACGAGTTATCATAAATTTAACAAATTTTGAAACTTGGACCTTCAGGTGAACAGTACCTTTTACAGGTTCACAAAAAGGAACAGACCTTAATTTATTTAAAATCGTATATGTGGTCGTAAAAACCCGTAAATGTCGTATTTTCATTCTTATAAGCTCCGTTTTAACAGATTCTTTCGAGTACGATCCTTAAATTAACAGTTATATCATTTTTTTGATGTTTTTAAAAATAACACTTTTCTGTAATGAATAGTAAAATTTTATAAAAATTGATTTTATAAAAGTATTTCTCGTTTGAAATTCAACTAAACGTATCTTTTCGTTATAAATCAGTTATTTCACAAGTTTCTTATCATTTTAGAATCGTCATGGATGCGTATATTTTATATAATGACAAACCACTGTATGAAACACGAATTTTAAAACAAACAGCCCAATATAACATTAAAGGTATACTTTTAATCATAACCTGTCTAAAAAACCTTAAAAAAAAAACCCTAAATTTATACAAATCAGTTTAACTTATACAACATGTCAACATACTTATAAATCAAGTTTTCCATGAAATATATAAACAATATGACAAAAGAAAAAAATGTGAAAAAACATAAAACATAGTGATAACTCATTATTTACATATTAAAAAGTCCAAATGTGATTTAGCCATAAAGAACATGTAACACATAAATCATGAAAAATAAAAAATGAAGGAATTAAATAAACCTTAGGAAGGATGTAGTGATGAGAAATAAGTGCTAAAACCCGGTTTAGACTCAAACAAAGAGCTAGCATAATGAAAACCCTAGCATTCCAGATAACCCTAGTTTCACTTTTCTTGATTAATACTTGAAAAAGGTAATCCAATGCTTGGAAACACCTTAGAATATCTTAGGTATGATGTGTATAAGTGTGTATGGGTTGTAGAAAAATTAATATGGATTACCCAAAAGGGGTGTTTCTTGCCGTGGCTTTTCAAGAGGAAAAAGGGAGAGAAAATTGATTTTATCTAACAAAGGTGCAAGTATATATATACTTAGGAAGGTATTGGTGAGGTCAAGAAGTGCACTAGAGGGAGGGGGGGGTTTTGGTTTCCAATGAACACAATGAAACAAAGGAGAGGAAATATAAGGATACTAATAGGATCTTTGATGTACAATAGCTAAGTTTAATTACAGTTTATGTTCTTGGTATCCCTGAATTAGGAGGTGATCCCATGAAATCAAGGAAAGTGTTTCACTAGTTAATAACTTTGTTATTTAGAAAATTTTAGGTATTGGGTATAATTGTGGGTATTGTTGAAAGCGTAGAACGTTTGGGGTTCCGGGAATACCTAAAACGTAAGATTATCGCGGAAACGAACAATTTTACGTACCAATAAAATAAAATAAACAAAGTTAATAATTAACTCAAAATAATTACTTAACAATTGCTTGATGTAAACATTTATTTATTTGGTGTCCGTTACCCCGCTAAACGGATAATATTTTAACTTTACCATTTAACTTAACATATTAAAAATAAAAGTAAACGCTACGAGAAAAAAAATATATAATTAGTAAAAATAGATGAGCGTCGAAAAAGACCTGAAAAATACAAGAATGTTTACAAGACTCCTCCGGTTTATAAGATCCTTGTCCCTCAAGGCTCCAAGTTGCGGCACTTGAGAATGTACGGGTTCAGGAGAAAAGATTTGGATTTCTTTCTTCCGGAATTGTGTCTTCCATGTTCCACAAGTATACTCAAGCTCCTTGCCAAGAGTTCCAACAGAACTTTGACTAATGGGATCTTCTCCCGCTTTAGCTTCTTACACATCCGCTCTACGCTCTCAATAGGCTCATCGAGACAAATTCCCAGATTTTCATCAATCTCGATCTCATCCCAAAGGTACTTGAACACTGGCTCAGCTAACAACGTATACAATTTACGTATCCGATAAAAATAAAATGAACAAAGATCATAATTATTCTTAAAATAATTATTTAATACTTGATTGATGTAAACGTTTAATCGATCGATGCCCGTTTACATTGAACGCTAATTTTTAGCTTACGCGATTTTACTTAATACTTGAAATTACAAGCAAACGCGTACAATACAAAAGGTACATTGTGGATTTATCGACGTCGTCAATGACTTGAAAACACAGGGTGTTATAACGCCTCTTATCAGCATAGCTTTTTTTCCGACTCCTTGCCGTTTTCAGCCTTTCCTTAATCTGAAAAATCTTTTTTGTCGTTTCTTGCACAAGTTCTGGTCCAATAAGCTGACTTTCTCCCACTTCAGTCCATATCACGGGGGATCTACACTTTCGCTCGTACAGAGCCTCGAATGGTGCGCTTTTAACGCTCGTGTGGTAACTGTTATTATAAGAAAACTCAACCAATGGAAGATGAGCATCCCAACTGCCACCAAAATCCATAATACAAGCTCGAAGCATATCTTCCAACGTCTGAATAGTACGCTCACTCTAACCGTCGGTCTCAGGGTGGTAAGCCGTACTCATGTGTAGTTTTGTACCCAACGCCTTATGAAGAGCTTGCCATAAGTGTGACGCGAATCGACCATCTCGGTCTGAAATGATTGACACCGGCACACCATGTCTTGCCACAATCTCGTTGATATAAATTCTTGCCAGCTTCTCCGTTTTGTAATCTTCACGAATAGGTAAGAAGTGAGCCGACTTGGTCAATCTATCCACAATGACCCAAATCGCATCATACCCACCGCTGCTTCTAGGCAACTTTGTGACTAAGTCCATTGTTATCTTCTCCCATTTCCACTCAGGGATTTCTGGTTGCTGAAGTAATCCTGAGGGTTTCTGATGTTCGGCTTTAATCTTAGAGCACGTAAGACACCTGCTAACGTACTCAGCAATGTCTCTCTTCATACCAGGCCACCAATACAAGTCTCTCAGATCATGGTACATCTTATCTGCACCCGGATGTATTGAATATCTAGAAGTATGAGCTTCATCCATGATCAGTTTCCTTACACCACCAACTGATGGAATCCAGATACGATCAAAGAAGTAAATTCCACCATCATCTCGTCGTTCAAAGTGTGTTTCTAATCCTCTTAGCCATTTAGCTGGGGCTTTGAGATCCTTGGAAGCTTCACCCTGTGCTTCCAAAATCTTAGTCTTAAGTCCAGAATGAATAGTAATACTCATAGCACGTACTCGCCTTGGCTTGAGCCTTTCTTTTCTACTCAAGGCATCTGCCACCACATTTGCCTTGCCCGGGTGGTATTTGATCTCACACTCGTAGTCACTGAGTAGCTCGATCCACCGCCTTTGGCGCATATTTAAATCTTTCTGGTCAAATATGTACTGGAGACTCTTGTGGTCAGTGTAGATAACACTTTTCGTCCCATAAAGATAATGTCTCCAGATTTTAAGAGCGAACACCACCGCACCCAATTCCAGGTCATGGGTGGTATAATTTTTCTCATGTGTCTTCAACTGTCTTGATGCATACGCTATCACTTTGCCCTTCTGCATTAGCACACACCTAAAACCTAGTTTTGATGCATCACAATAGACCACAAAGTCGTCTGGTCCATCGGGGAGTGCTAACACTGGAGCATTGCATAGCTTCTCCTTCAGAATTTTTGGGAAAGATTCATCTAGCTTATCGCTCCCACACATACGGTCTATACTTTTGATCAACAAGGTGAGGGGCTTTGCGATCTTGAGAATTCTCAATAAACCTTCGGTAGATAACCCGCCACTCCTAGAAATGAACGGATTTCAGATTGACGATTCAGGGGTCCTTCAGTTTCTTGACTTAAAACTAAAAAGAAATAAAATAAAAATAAAAAAGAAAAAGTAGAGTGGAAAAGGGGGGGAGGGGAAGGGGGGGGGGGGGGGGGGGGGGAGGAGGAGGGAAGGGGGGGGGGGGTGGGGGGGGAGGAGGGGGGGAGGGGGGAGGGGTGGGGTGAGTGGGCGGGGTCACAACACAAGGTTGGGGGGGGGTCTGTGGGCTGGGGTGGGAAATGGTGTGTTGGGTAGGGGGAGGGGGGGGTTGGGTGATATTGGGGTGTAGGAGTGAGTTAGGGGGGTTTGGAGAAATATTATCAAATTGTAGGTAGGTGATAAGACGCCAATACATAGAAATGATACGGATTTCAGTGTGAAAAACGCATTTCAGGGAGGAGTCAGATTATTTGATCTGTTTATTTTATGGGGTTGTGTTTTTAAATTTTATTGGAAGGAAATTTTAGAGCTGGCTATTGGTACATTTCCGACGAATCTTTGACCGGGATTCTTCCGGGGACTCCAGGGAAAATTACTGTGATTTAATATATGCTATATTTATGAGATCTCATACCATGTGTCTAGGAGTACCTACGAGAGCGAGTACCGAATCCACGGTATGCACTTCACGGGGGGAATGCCGGGACGGGGAATAAACTCGGCATGCTCCTAGCGGAGTCTTAGACACTCATCATTAGAGCTCTCTAGAGCCAAGAATTCCGTCAGTAACACTTCAATAGAGTTAGACGCTAAAACAATCTTCCTGATCTTGAGTGCAACCTTATAGTAACCAATTACATGGCGAGTACACTTCTACAGTAGTGACCTTCTCATGTCAGACACACTTCACTTAACTGCTTGAGCAGGTATTGAGAACTACTCATGCTCTACTTGCACGAACATTATTAGACAATTATTGTGTCCCAAGTAACAGCTATCTCAAACGCAGGCGATCAATTAACGAGTACCATAAAGTAAACTTCAGCTCTAGTCGATGTTCTTGTCAGGTCCAAATGGCATGACTGTAAACTACATATTATGTCCATATCAAATGTCTCTGTCCTTATAACGAGCAGGCTCGGTAGTCGAGTAGTAAGTCCAGAATCAATTCCTCGCTCGGACTCTCCCACTGAACGATTTATCTATGTCATACTTGCGCAAATGAGGGAGAGCCTGTTGGGCACTATGAGGAGGACAACAACACTCCAAACCGTAGAGTCCAATATGTCGAGCAAATTCAATACACTATCGAATCTCTGAGCGAGTGTCAACAGTCCTTTATACCGTCATCGGCTTGTTTAGGTTCTGCTCTCACCATCGTGAAATCATCCGATAATAGAACAGTGCCTCAATGCGAAGATCCTGTACCGATCATTTGGCTACGTTGAACACAAACACTGCACATGTACCTCACATCGGTGAGTGCTCACATACATAGTGCATCAATGATCTAGTGTGTGGTCAGACTGAGTAAACGGTTCTTATAATCGCACACCCATGTCTATGATAGAAGATTCTTTACGCTGTTCTTATGACACTTCTAACACATTCGATCTCTCATGAAGCGAGACAGGTCTATACCTGTACTATCCTTCGATCATAAGAGAGCACCGGTGATGGCGCTGCGCGATCGCATGCTGGAACTGCTAGACAATGCAATGACGAGGCATTCACATCCCTCACTAAGGAGAACTTTCGAGAGATCAGGCATTCCAAAACAATCAGTCTAACAATACGACGACTGTGGAGGCTAATACACACTTCATCCAGGTGATGGCGAGTGAGAACGATCGTTCTACCACAGTCAATTGCTCAAGGAGCATCTGCTTGTTCTACCTCAGGAGTCAGACTCTCAGGAAATCAACTCTTGCAGTGAACATTAAGCATATTCCTACACCTGCTTGCAGAGCGAGCTCGTATCTTCGCCTACTCTAGATACTTCTACAAGTCTTGACCATATACTCCGAGGAGATGACTACTGACGGGACACAAACACTACGTCAGAACTTTCTCTATATTCATCGATGCAGCACTTGTCGGATGAGCTAACATGTGCCAAAGCTGCAGAGACCCGAGAAGATCCACTCTATGACTCGGACTCCATCAAACACCTTCTCGCTAGTCGAACTTCAAGAAGAGTGGCACAAGTATCTATTTTCGCACACACGTATGCGCGATACAGACAAAAGGTGCATCTAAGTTAAAATGGGATTAGGGTAGCACAACGTATTTCTGATATACCGTCTGACCAACTCGCTTTCGTAGCTCAGTGATATACAGACTGGCAGGTGTCATATGCGAAAGCCTCAAGTAGGTATAAGCTGTAGTAAACACGATGACAGTGAACAACAAAACATCTCTACAGGCACACATTCCAGTGTATACCAATGATAACATCTAAACTTCCTAGTCGGGAGGGGTTCTCAGTAGCACTCAAACCGTAGGACACAATCCTCAACAGCGTCATATAACACAGTGACCATTAAAGTAACAGAGTACGTAACCCCGTGACAAGCAATGTCAACTCTCCTGACTAATATCTGCTATCTATGCGTGAGTCTTATCAACCACACACACAAATATGTCTCGCCATGCGCGACCTCTTCTCTATTCTGCGCTGTAGGACGTCTCACCTCTGCGTCGAGATTATATCCAGGACAGCATAGATCACTGTATCTAGTAGATCCTTTCTCACCACACTCGATAACATCTAGCTAACAAATTCGCTCAGAAGACTATACAAAAGCGCAGCAGTAGCGTCTCTACCTGCTCCCTGAAGCCAACACTCGATACACAATCACCATTCACACCACTAGTAGCCGCTAGTTGTCATCAATACTAGTCAAACAGACACTTCCTCTGGCACTTAGTCTGCTCGCATGGACTCGGAATCCTGAGTGCACAGCGGGTTATTATACCTCAGCGCAACCCAGCATATAGGCACTCTCTCTACGAGCGAGCGTACATATCTCTAGCTCCACTGACTTCATCCTAGGTCATCTCACTCAATGCCGTTGAGAGTGGCTGAGTCGCGAGATACTGCTTCACCCCACTGACAGCTTTCCTGTCCTCTGATTACACAGCCTTGCATGTCTCAATCTGTGTCAGTGAGTGTGCGATTACTTCTATCTACCTCTGACTATGACTCAACGTCGAAGACAGAGTCTTATACTTAGCCAATGTTGTCGCCTTAGATCAAGTATATATGCTGTCCTGCTGTCACAGGTTCTCATCGAGGTATACACTTGAAGTGACTATTATTGACATGTTTCAGCTCCAGTGTATGCTATTCTCCCCGCGTCACTTCCCATATGTCACTTGAGAAGGGCTACTTCCACTTTCTCAAACACCACATCACAGAGCAGTCATTCCACCGAACTGCTAGTGTGTGCGAGCTTGACCATTCTACACAGGATCTCCACACAGTACGATGCTTGAGCGCATATCTACCGATCATATAGTGTGTCGCTGCTGGGCTTAAGTAAGGACAGATGACAGTTCTATACGGATTTATGCTGTTTATCAGGATTACTCGTCTCGACTGGTAGTGCATTTTCATCGCTTTAGAGCTCTCACTCTAACAGTAACACCTATGATGTCTTCAGATCGACTCTATATCCACCGATGTCTTCAGCCGACCATCTCTCTTTGATTCGAGTGGACTCACTACTAGTTGCTTGAGTGACACACGATCAGATCTTCTCACCTTATCGATTGAGTATCTATGACCTGTTAAAAAGAGGACCATTGTGGAGGTAGATGCCAGTACTTGCTGTGCGGGTATGAGGTAACGAACAAGTCGGCAATGGTGTAAACGTTCTGTGTATGAGCGTGTGTCAACATCTGACTTACTGACTACAGAATCATAGAAACGCTACCAAAATCTGGTTAGGACGTGCTTGTCATCAAGAAATCTACATTCATATATACACTGGGATGAAATGGATGGTATATGAAGTTGAAAAGTGATTTTTGGGAACAATGGGAGGGATGGGGGTTGGTAGTAGTCGCTGTTTGGTGTGGTGTGTATGTAGAGTATTTGATTGAGAAGGTATGTGGGATGTGTAATTACATAGCGAAAGAAGGTGAGAATCAACATCACATTTTATGGATATCATATGCCGTACAATAGTATGATACAATTGAGACAGATGACATAACGTATAATGCTATGAACATAGTCAGTGATGAAGTACATTCATTGGTGATTAGTAGCATCTGACAGGTACAAATAGGTCGGCAATGATACACATTTCATCATTAGGCACAAACCATATGTCAGGTGACTTTCACTGTGGTCACATAAGGGTATGAGCGGATACTAAGAATAGTGGTGAGGGAAAGGAAGGAGTTCATGCGACGGGTTAGTACTTATTATACAGCTGCACGTGGCAGAGTGACTGCACGATGTATGGGATAACGGGATTAGTAGAGGCGAGGGTTACTCAGGGACAGGTTACATGAGAAGACAACATCCAACTAGATGTGCAAGAGCACTGTAGACAACAGAGTCTATGAATCGAGACAAGAGTGTTCCGAGACTCTGATCAATAGAGTGTCGTAGGATGGAGCATACAAAACAGTGAAGACACACAATAGCGAGACTACGATTAAAATCATGTTGCTTGATGCACTGAGGCACACATGACATGGGAGGTATGTATGTGTGAGACAACATTATGTTAGCATGAGTTTGACACGTCGAGATAACACGAATGTGTGATCTTTGTTATGGTGTTTAGGACAAGACAGACGTGTGATGTGGAACTAGACGTGACTTGTATGTATTCAAATTGATTATGGGATTCAGAGAATAGAGAGTTTACGACAAATGCAGACACACATAGGATATTGTTAGTTTTGGCATTAGGACAGTTATATTGACTTTAATGGTCGAGGTTGCGATTGTACATGTACAGTGTAGTGAGATACTTAGAGGAATGTGTATAATCATTGAGATAAGAGTAGGTATGTTTTATTATTCAGGATTTAGTAGAGAATGAAATGTTAGATGAGGTGTGATTTGGATTATGGGGTATGGAGTTGGGTAAATATAGATGAGTTTGATATGGAACCATAAGTGATAACTCAATGAGAATAGTATGTGATAGGATATATGTGAGTGGAGTATAATGGTTGACAGACGTCGTGACAAATGAGTGTGACGTGGAGTATGTGAGTGCTTTGATAGACAATGGAGTTTCACTTAGGTATGATGACTGAGATTTACGATTTATGTTTCTATCTCATGATCATAGATTTATGCATATGATAGGGGGGGGTGTGGTTTGATATATTGGATTGAGATTTTTTGGTAAATGGTAAAGTGTTAAGGGGATATGGGTAATGATGGTTATAAAAATTTTGATGGTATTAGATAGGTTGGGAATCAGAATGGTGTGGGGGGAGAGGATTTGTATTTATGGATTGGTGTGTGTTTCTATTCTCTTTTTTCGTATTAGAGGGGTATGGTAGGATGGTGTGAGGGGATTGGGTGTGGTGTTGTGGGGGTATATGTGGGGGGTGTGTTGGTATTTGGGGTGTTGGTGTGGGGTGGTGGGTTGTGGGGGGTGGGTGGGGGTTGTGTGTTGTGGGGGGATGGTTTAGGGGTGGGTGTGTTGTGGGTATGGGTTTGAGGGAGGGTGAGAGTGAGGGGTGGGGGGGGGTTGGATGGGTGTAAAAAGAAATATTCGCTATTTGGGTGGTATGTAATTCTGTTGTAATAGTGTGGGTTTTGTGGGGTTTGATACATATTAGGTTTGGGTGGATGTGGTAGTAGTTTTTTGGTTGGGTTAATGATATGTGAGAGTTGTTGTTGGTTTTATGAGGTTTTTATAATATAGAGAGTGTATTTTATATGATGGTGTGTGTATGTGTATAGGTTATGATGTAGAGGCTTTGTAAAGCAACGATGAATGAGAATGACATTATACGATAACTAATACGAAAAGCCATATTAAAGACTGTTGATTGGATGAGTCGCGCACTGTGCGCTGATTGTAGTGAGTGAGTATATAGTATCTGTTCTTCTTCTATTTCTCCCGTGTGTGTTTGTGTGGGGGGGGGGGGGGGGGGGGGGGGTGGGGGGGGGGGGAGGGGTAAGGTCATGAACTGGCGGATGGATTATGGATGTGGTGTTATCATATGGTAAAGTTTACATTTACAGGTGGATCATGACGTGAATATGTGACTTACTAGAATTTTTGCATCGTGCTTCCGAAGAGATAGTTGGTCGTAACACGATATATGGGAGGGTACAATTTAAATTATCTTAAGAAGATACGTACTTGAGTGAATTGATAGTAAAAGACAGTATATTATTGGAGATAGAGTTATCTATGTAGAAATCATAGAGTATGTTGGTGAGTAGTGATTGGTGATCAATAGTTCGTTTGTGGCACTGTAAATGTAGTATGCACAAGGAGTCTATCTAATGGTATACACTTGGGGATTGAATAGATGACTCACAGTGACTGACATTATTGATAGATTTGTATTAAGATTGTGGATATGTGAATCAACTTTTCAATTGATAGATGGTTTGGATTGGTTATCAAATATATAGATTTATGTGTGACGAGTTAGAGATAAGTGTTTGATATCTAGATGCGACATAGATGCTGCTTTTAAGGTGCGTTATCAATCGTCAGAAGTGATGCAGAGCGTTTTGGACTCTGGAGTCCAGACATGGAGAATATCTAGAGGCATGTTTTTAAAGACATGTAATGGTAGGTACACTCATATGTATGTGGAGTAATGTATGGATTGACAAGTCTTATAACTTTGTATGGTAGTGATTCATGGTGGTGACACTACACAGGATGTAGTATTGTATAGTAGCTGACGGAGAATATTGTAGTAGTTTGTGGTGATATGAGTCAGATTTATTTTAACACAGTGGTACTGGGTGTGAGAAGTAGAGGTGGTGTGAGATATACTGGTAGAAGCATTGGGTTATCTGCACAGACACATCAGGTATAATGTGGTGAATAAGCAG
This sequence comes from Tanacetum coccineum, assembly GCA_026074375.1. Classification (NCBI taxonomy): domain Eukaryota; kingdom Viridiplantae; phylum Streptophyta; class Magnoliopsida; order Asterales; family Asteraceae; genus Tanacetum; species Tanacetum coccineum. The sequence continues at coordinate 10,404 of BQNB010028255.1, read as the reverse complement.
AGCGTGCACAACATTTCAGGTACAGAAAACAGTTATGTAGAGTCTACGATGCACACGACTGGATTAGTGTGTTAGCAATTGAGATAGTTGAAGGTATAGCTATGCGACTTCATAGGTCATACATCTACAAAGATCAGAGTGGATGATTGATCAAGTAGTGACTAACAGGATTCATGCTAAAGGCAGGTGATGACACGTGATGTATAGGTAGGATAGATTAGGCAAGTTAGGAGGTACTTTAGTCACTATAGAGTGTAGTGTATGCGTCTGGCATACATTAATATACGGTCTAAGAGACACAGAACAGTCACTGGCACACACATGCGTCGGCGCAATGGTCATTCCGGGACAGGAGCGGAGTGCAGCGTGGAGTGATTCAGATTGGACACATAGTGAAGACTACGGTAGGTATGAATGTGAGCGTATACTATCGCTTGTCACTTGGTGTTATTATATGGTGCTATAGATGTTTATTATAGTAAGAGATTCAAGAGCACAGTGTGTCTTACATTATGGACATGGATTGTTGTTGACGTGTGGATCACTTGCTACTAATGTTTTGTCTAGAGGATGATTGGGGTATTAATATCAATTAGAGGAGTGAGATAGTGAGTTGAGTGACGTTTAGTCACACAGACGGCTCACAATAGTCAGAGGGTGATTGTTTAGGTGGTGACACTTTGGCATTATGCAGCAGATGTGGGTGATCTCTCATGAGCAGTAGAGTTAGAGAGGATAGATACAGAGACTAGTATGCTTTACAGGTGTAGACACACTGTGTGCACTGTGTATAGGTGATCGGAGCATTTCATCTGTGCGTAGGTATCTAGATTGTGTTGATAGAGTACTACATGTAGATATAGACTGTATTTGACTTGGTGGGGGGGTGTTCATATCTGTTCGAGTAGAAACTTGTCAGTTTTCTGAGGGAGGGTTAGGACTGACTGGAGTACAGGTAGACACGAGAGTTGTGTTTGACAGGTTGAGTGGTAGATTGACGGACACACACACGAATAGTCCAGGAAATTACATATATTGTGACATGTGGTCATGGCTTGATATAGTCACGGAGGTAAGGATTGTGTGTGGTCAGATGCAGTCATGATGAATTATTAAGATGAAAGAGTGTGATTACAGAGTCTATTCTATTTCGATATCGCAGCATGTGTTTAGCAGTTGTCAACGTAGGTGAGGGCGTAGGTGTAGAGATGTTTGTTGGGGGATTGCGAGTGCGAGTACTGCGTTATAGTACATATATGGTTATTGTTGATCGCGGACTTGAAAGAGATTACACACTCTTATAGTATTGTAAGTTTATATGGATCTATGTCTCTTAAGATAAGGGAATGTGAGAGTTCATTGTTAGGAATTAGTGATTTGAGAAAGCTTCAATAATGTTCAATATATTTTTTCTAGTGTAGACATATTGAGTTATTGAGGATTGATACGAGTTACATATAGGAATGAGTGAGTCAGTTCATGTCTGTATGATGGTGTACAATTATGTCAAGTTTGGTACAGTATAGGTGCATTTATAGGAGGTGCTCAGTATTGGTGTAGTGATCATTGACAGTGTCTCACTTTTCGTGAATATTGGACATACATTGGGAAGATGATTATAAGATTTGTATGTGATAATGATGTGTTTATGTAGTGATACATGTAGATATTGTGTGTATGGGATTCATGTTGAATATCTATTGTTAGTGTTCGTAGATTTGTGGATGTACACAGTAGAGGATAAAGTAGTTCTGTCTTCAAGAGAAAATTGTGATGTTAGATATATACAAGAGGTTGATTATATTAGTGACATACAGGGATATATTTGTGAGATGAGAAGATTTAACCCCGTTCTCGTTTTTAGGTTAAATTCATTTTTAGCTTTCGTTTTTAGGTTTTCTTTAATCGTTTTTGCATTTTAATTGTAGAAATTAGAAAACCAACTCCAAAAGTCTTTAACCATTAAAAACGCGATCACGAACGTTCTCGATTTTCAATTCGTACCTCGTTGGGAGAACGACCCGGGTAGATTTTTGAGGGATTTTGTTTTGGATAGAAACGAATCTTTTAAAACCTTCTCGGAATACTTTAGCCTTATTATTCATATATTTATTATATATTTATATAATTAAAGGGTTGAATTTAACTACGATCAGGCATTTATACTAACGCAGCCACGCTGGCCTTCCTGGCTTTGCAGATTAAGAAAAGCCAGTGTGCAACACGCGTTTCGTTTGTGTTTTAGATGGCAATGATGATTCCTGATGAGGTGTCATTTTATACACTTTTTCGGGGTCATTTAACCTTTTATATCATGCAAATATGCTCAGATTATGTGCTTAATCGTTCGTTTTCAGGTTTTTAGCACTTGGATGGCATTTGGAGGAAATACATGCAACTTGGGCTCATTTGGAAAAGAAACGGACAAGATTGCGAACTTACACCAAATCTCATGAAGAATCGTGTTCACAGAGCGTGGAGACGGCGTCACAGGCATAAAGCGACACCATCGTGATCTATCTAGTGACGGCGTCAAGAATTTGGCGACGACGTCGGGACATGGCCGACTTAAAGAGGATCTAGAATCATCAACGTGGCGATGGCGTCAGGACTTCAAAGCGACGTCGTCGCAGCGATTTTCCTATATATATTAAACCGAAATTAGGGTTTTAAGTGTGTAACTTTGTATAACTTTTGGGAGCTGAACCATAGTCTTCCTAGCAGCTTTTAAGGTCGTTTTTAGGGCCTCAAAACCCTATTGTACTACCTTCAATCCATGTTTAAATCAAGTAAGATTGTTTATCATTAATCATTCAATATGTCTTTGTGTTGTTTGATTGATTTATGTTCTTGCTTTATCTTTAACATGCTAGGCTAAACCCTCCTTTGTATTTACTTATGATTATATGAAAATCGGATTGTAGATCCTATTCCTGTTGCTTCTTGTGATGAATGTGCATGTTAGGCTTTAGAAAACTAGCCATAAGATATTAAATTGGTATAGACATCTAGGAAAATGCGAGAAGTGTAGAAAGGATACCATCGGTAACAATCTTCATACTACCTTACCCCTAATATGGTTGATCCCTCTTAAGATATTTCATATGCATTTAATATACTCTTAGGGGCCTTATAATAGTCTTCATACTACCTTACTTGTGTGTTGCCTTAACGGAATACTAAATAGATGACGGGTTCGTGTAATTCGTTCATGACTTGGGAAATACTTACACAGATCATCACGAGTGTGACAAGGCAACAGGAATAGGAGAAGCAATCTGATAAGTAATGCATGATTAAGTAAATACATTATTTTATCATAAAGTTATCACCAGTAGTATAGATTATAATTAGTTTAGTAATTAGTTAAACAAACCAACCTCTCAAACCATAGATTTACTTGCTTTCTATAAAATATAAAAACACAAAAATAATCTTCTCTCAACCCCTAGAATTCTGTTAGACCGTGATCAAGCCTTCCCAACCTATTCCCCTAGAGAACGATAACAACCCCCGAGTCTTACCTATACTACACTACAACGGTTAGGTACACTGCCTAGGGGATTGTAAAGCTTCCTGTAGAAGTCCTTTACGACTCCGCACATCAAGTTTTTGGCGTCGATGCGTGGGGAATAGTTTAACTTAGTTCTACTCGCTTGAATCCTTTCAAGTGAGAATTTAATTTCCGCACATTAGCTTTCTCGTAGTCTATCTTTTCTTTGTGTTAATTGTTTCGTAATCCATTCTCGTCAACCACCATGGGAGACGAGAATCCTATCCGTACTCTTAGAGATTACTCCAAACCTAGCCACGAGGGCTACAGGAATACCATTGAGCTCCCCATAGGGAACAATGTGGTACCTCTTCGATCCGACACCATCCGGTTGGTGCAAAATGGATGCTCATTCCACGGACTTCGGTTTGAGGATCCAAACCAACACCTCAAGGATTTCTTAAAACTTGTGGACTCACTTGACCTTGACGGTGCAAATAGGGAAAGAACGCGCCTGCGTTTATTTCAATTTTCCCTTCGCGATCAAGCTAGTAATTGGCTTGAACGTATTCCACCAGGATCTATCACCACATGGGAGGATCTTACTACTCGTTTCCTTGCTCAATTCTTTCCACCGGGAAGGACTGTAAAACTCCGCAACGATATGCTTATGTTCCAACAACATCAAGGAGAATCTCCATCTGAAGCATGGACTCGTTTCAAGGACTTACTCCAAAAATTCCCTCATCATGGCATTGATCTTTGGCTCCAAGTCTAAATTTTTTATGACCATGTTAATCCCGTCATAAGACGAACCATTGACCAATCGGTCGGTGGCAAGCTTCGTGACAAAAACGCCGAAGAATCATGGGCACTATTAGAGGACCTCGCCCTCTATGACAACGAAAGTTAAAATGACCCAAGGATTTCGCTAAGCCGGTCAAGGCAATCTCTTTTCCTTAATATGTCCCGAGTACATCTGACCGCCGCCTCATCGAGCTCGAAAATCAAGTCCAACACTTAATGGAAGCTCATCTTGCCCTGACACAACCTACTCAAGTGAACAAAATCACTTCCTTATGTGAGATCTGCAGTGGTCCACATGACACTCAGTACTGCATGGAAATTCCCGAACAAGCGTTTGTTGAATATGCATCCTTGCGTACCGACAAAGCGGGAGGTAACTGGTACACTTTTAAGCCCGAGCAAAATAATCTTGGTGACACCTACAATCCATCATGGAAAAGTCACCAAAACCTTAGGTGGAAACAACCCCAAAATTCTAAAAATAATTTTTCAAACCCACCTAACCGGTTCCAACTCAACGGTTCGATCCCGAACCGTTCCTTCAACAACAATCCTCAAAGTTTTAACAATCAATCAAATCTCAAAGAGTTGGTGTCTAACTTCGTGGAATCTCAAGACGCTAGATTGTCTAAGTTTGAAGCCGATTTCAAACAACAACAAAGCGAGATGACCAACAAAATCAACACAGTATTGAAGGCCATCACCGATCGATTGGCAGGAGCACTTCCTAGCGACACGGTGATGACATCAAATAACGTCTATTTTATAGCACCATTTATCCCATGATATTAACCCATTTTGTATATAGTTATTACAAAGAATTGTTACTTAATCGTTTATATTTGAGAATTACATTAATTAAGGAGTGATTGGTGAAAGTTAGCAAAAGAAACGTATTCTGGAGCTTAAATGAAGATATTTGGGACCTGCTTATGATGCGATTCTCAAGAAAAAGATAACAAAGAAGGAGGACATCAGAGGGAATTTCGAAATACCTTGCAGCATAGGGAACCTTAAGCACGTGAACGCCCTCGTCGATCAAGGGTCCGACGTGAACGTCATGCCCTACTCCACCTACATGAAACTCACCGACGAAAGGCCTGCTGAGACTGACATCAGACTCTCACTAGCTAGCCACTCGTACATTTACCCCTTAGGAATCGCAGAGGATGTGTTAGTAGAGATCGTTGAACACGTATACCCCATAGATTTTGTGATCTTGGATATCAGGGAAAACGAAAATAGGCCTTTCATCTTAGGAACACCATTCTTGACAACAGCCAAGGCCTCGATTAAGTTCGATACTGGCACAATAACTCTAAGGTCAGGAAAGCATAAGGTAAGTTTCCATAGGATACCCGATTCCTCCAATGTGACTGACAAAGGAGTAAAAAATGACATAGAACCCATAGCCCCCACTATGACTGTTAATAGGCTAGTCCTGGAATGGGAAGAAAAGATAAAGCTTCACTTGGAAAGGGAGATGCAGTTTAATCAATGGAGGAGCAAAAATTTCAAAGGCATGCATCCCACTCTTATTGCAACCAAGGAAGGAATGGATGATGAAGGAGAAGTCACGTAAGGACGTGTGACTTCGAGTCTAGCTACAAGGACCTCATTAATAAAGAAAAAGCACTACTGGGAGGCAACCCAATTTACTTCCGTATATTAATGAGTGTCATGTTGTTTTATCTTCAATAGTTGATTGTATTTTATGTTTGAACTATCTTGTAATCATGCTTTGTTTGTCTTTAACTTCGTCTTAATTTCAATCAAAGGTATTTTGCAAACAATAAGTGTAGGGGAATTTATCCGGCTTTTGAGCCAAATTCAAACATGATAAATGAATTGTTTAGATTAATTCGCGTCAGTTTCGAGTCATATGATTGAATTGTTAAATCTCAGGTTTTGTACAGCCATTTATACAGGAATTAACTTATGGAATCAAGTGCAGGAAATTTTTCATCAAAAACAAAAATTTCATTTTCACAGACTGTGGAGACGGCGTCACGATTAACACGCGACGCCGTCACCACGACACCTGTGACGGGGTCACCACAACCCTGACGGCGTCAAACGCCCAGGTTCCGAAAACTTAAAGTTTTTAATTATTATTGAAAATAAAACTTGCACGACATTTAATATATTTATTCTTCCATTATAAACCTGCAAAACCTAATGAATTTAACAATTCTTTCATCCTATCTATCGAGTCGAACCCTAAATTCATATTGTATATTGGTAAATCGCACATTTTATGCTTGGTATAGTTGTCTTTGTCTTTGATTACAGGTTATATTTGATGAGAAGAAGCTTGGAAGTTCTTAGGAAGTTTCATTGGATGATTCTCGGAGGACGATTTAACCAGTTATCGCATGTTTCTTCTCCATTATTGAGTTTAAAAAAAAAATTAAAAAAAAAGTAAACCAGGGGAGTACTAGTTTCTTTTCCTTGTTTTCTTTTCCCTTTATCTGTTTTAACAGATACTTCTAGAGAACATTAGGGACAATGTTCAACTTAAGTGTAAAGGGGAAAATAAGCCATAGAAACTATTCTTTCATTTTCCATTTGCCTTGTCCTTAAAATGATGGTAAAAAATCGAAACATATCATAAAGGGTGATTTTTTACCAAAATTTAAATATTTTTACGACACATACGAACGAAAAACCGAGAGGTACTAGCGTCCCATGATAGAAATTTATATGACTAGCCACAAAAACCCTCAAAATACACCCCCACAATGTAGAGTTCGCCCTTAGATATTATATCTTTAGCCTTGTTCGAGTTAAGATTGAGCAATCGAATGTGTGTCCTAATTTCGTCGTTACGGATGAGTATGCGTGGTTTCGTCGCCTTTTTGGGACATTGGGTATCGGTTATGTTTAGGATTAATGAGAGTGTACGATATGCATATTAAATTCTAGAACTTGTTTTATCTGATGCATCCTGAGACCTGCGTAGTAAATATTAGATTTGCTGATAAGGGGCATTAAAAGAATTACCCCATGTTTAAACCTGTAATTGTTATGATGGTCACACCGATCATATAACTATCTCACACCCTTTCCATGCACTCACCTTTAGTGCAGGATACCCTAGTACAACCCTCCGAGCCTATCCCTTTTCACGGTTCTCATAATTTTTTGGTTAATCCGGACTATTAATGAAGAGCATTGTCACCCTTAAACCAATCGTTACACCTAAAAAAGCCTTAGCCTACCTTATATGTACTCGCTTTTAGTACACTATTGTGATAATCTAAGTTAATTATTTGAGTACACGGTTGCTAAGTCCTTATCCTTGTAAATACAGTTTTGGGACGATTGCGATTTATGGTAGTATTTATTTCGTAAAATAATGGGGTAGAAAAGTTAAGTCAATACCCCCATATGTTTGTCAAATGATCTTCATGTTATTTTGATCCACCTCAAAATGGGTCATTAGTTAGAGTGTAAATATCAAGCATGTAAAAGCTCAAGTGTAGGGGTACGTGATATAAACCCCATGTGATGTATTATGTTATTAAAAAAAATGAGAAAAGAAAAAGAAAGAGATTGATGTAGAGTTTGTATATCTTCGTTCGAGTCTTGGCTTAGCAACCAACCCAACGTGTATTCGTGTAAGTAATTAGCTAACCCTTCCTCTCTAAATTCACCTAAAGTCACCACCTAAATGTATCCTATCTGTTTCCGTTTCTATTATATGTTATCTTACACCTACACCCCCACAACCCTTTAAAAAGACCTCTTAGATAGTAATGGATAGTACTTGCACCTAGCGTTGGCAGTTTTATGTATCATTTATCAAGCCTATGGTAATAATTATTTTTATATGCTATGACAGTTAATTATGTGATTTTTCTGTTTCCCCCAATATATTATAATTCCATGTACACCCTAGTGAAAGAGAGATCCCAAACACTTATGTGATGATCTAGTATATACTTTCCGTGCTTTTAATTACGAGGTCTAGAAGGTTCTGTTGTAGAATATTTATAAAGAATAGGTAAAATGACCCCTTATATTGTTATTGTCTAGATAGAAAAGCCCATTTGCTTGAGGACAAGCAAATCCCAAAGGTAGGGGTATTTGATGAGGTGTTGATGACATCAAATAACGTTAATTTTATAGCATCATTTATCCCACCATATTTACCTATTTTGTATAGTTATTGCAAAGAATTGTTACTTACACAATATATATTTTAGAATTGCAGTAATAATGGATTAATTTGGTGAAAGGTAGCAAAATGGCGCGCATTCGGAGACTTGAATTTAGAAATTATGAAGATTCAATTCTGAAATACCAATACGCCGATCAATTAAGAAATAACGGCGTATCCGTGCCTGCACTTACCAAACGACCACAGAGTATAAAGACCAATACGCCGTATCTAGAGAAGCTCAATACGCCGTATTCAAGATATGGAATCAATATAATATTCTGGAAGATATCAAACGTGGTTCCTACTCTAAGAAACCCCTAATGCGTCGTATCTAACTCCTTGGATACGCCATATCGAACCGACTTCCAGACCCTATAAATACAAAACTCAAAAATGAGTTTTAAGTGTGCTAGATCATATTCTCGATACCTAAACCACAAAAGTCGATTTTTAGTGGAGAAAAAGAGCAAAAGAGGTTGAGCAACGTATTCAATTCCATAGGAGACATCGTGTAATTCCATATACTTTAGTAATCGTTCAGTTTTGGGGTATCATCTTTAACTCGTAAGATTACCTTGGCTAACTAAATACTCCTTGTATTTCAATATTACGTTTGACAAGGCAATACCTTCTGGAATTAGCCATTATTATAAAGATTTGAATGTTTGGTATTTGTTTATCTCGATTTCTTGATTTATCGTTGAGTGCTTGTTTATGTTTATCTATTTATACTTGTTTACATGCTTTTGTATGCGACCTATCATTCAACTGGATCTAGTGAAGCGTACCAAGTAAATCTAGAGTCTAGGATAGCTCTCCATATAGTAGTTTATACATCTAGAATAATAGTTACTTAAATATTGTCCTTCTAAGTTTGTGTCTAGGATACGCTTCGGGCTTAACTAGTTAATTGGATATTGCCAATGGTTTATTGATCGTGTTGACTAGCAGGTGACCTAGATAATTCAACAAATAACATTCTGATTCCATTGGATAGTTGGACAAGTGGACTACTAGTGTATAAATTGCCATTAAGCGGTAAGTGGGTAAAGTCTCTATGAGCTAGGGTTTAACAAGATCACCATTGCTTTAATCCCTAAGATAGATTATAATCAGCAAATAAGGATGCTTTATGCGGATGCTTTAATTGTGACAGAATTAATGTGTCTAGGTCTTAGGATGATGTAACGCCTAAGTCTTAAGAATGATATGCCACCTCGAGAGAAGAAATCATTGCACTAAATAAACAAACCAACATTCTAATCGGATTAATAATGGTTAATACAGTTTTCTTATATAAGGTTCGACCGCTCTTTTATCTTTTGTTAATCAGCTTGCGTGGGTAACAGTGTCTTGAATTGATTGTAGTCACCAACCAAACCGTGCCAGTCTCTCAGGCTGAAAACCCCCTTTTCCCATTAGAATTAGGATTTAGACTGACATAGGTTTAGATTAGAATAGAATTAACATAGATTAGATAACCAAGATATTAATTAAATTGATAGATTTAACCTCGCTTCAAGTGTTCGACACCCTACTTACCACGAAACTACTACCGATCGGGTACACTGCCCGTTAAAGTGTTGTTTTTGGTTGAGTCGGCAAAATATAAATTTAAAACTTGAATCAGTAAAATATACCATACAACGACAGCACATCAAGGGTGCTTGGTGTATCTTTGGGGACCTAAATTTGGTTAGGTGTAGCGATGATAGGATTAACTCGCAAGTGAACGTTGAAGAGACAAATGAGTTCAACGACTTTATTAATGACATGAGGTTAGTCGAAATCCCAATGGGTGGTAGGAGATTTACTAGGGTTAGCGATGACGGGTTGAAATTTAGTTGCTAGATAGATTCTTGTTGAATGACGAATTTAATAACTTATGAGGAAATCTCTCGGTTATGGCGTTGGACCAAAAGTTATCAGATCATTGTCC
>BQNB010028254.1:10844-56830 GCA_026074375.1 Tanacetum coccineum | reverse complement strand
CATTGTGGTTCGTCCTGTTATAGAGAGAGAGAAGAGAGATAGAAAATTTTGTTTTGATTTCAAAATGATGCATGAACCAAAATGTTTAAGGTGGTGGTGGTTATAAGAGTACTAGGGAGACAATTTAGCTTAAAAATAGCCATCTTGTCCCCTTCTTACTTTCCTTGACCGAATGGATCCTAGGGAGGGTCTCAGGTTTATCTTTTCATGTCGGAATCACTTAAAAGCTTAATTTTCATCTATTTAAATCGTCAACTGAACTTAGTTAGTATTTTCATCACGTTTAAAATCACTTTTCTATAAATATAGTTTATTCACACGACACCTATCACATTAAATTGCTACAAAAATCCATTTTGAGCCGTTGTCGGCCGACTCCGGACCGAAAACATGAATTTTTGACAAAACTCAACAGAACCTTGCTCATCCATTTTAAAAACACTTTAAACCACAAAATGGGATTTGGCAACTTATATTTGACCAAAATTCCACTCTTTACGACCACTACAATCTTTTATCGAATTTTACGAAAACAACCGTTTTCTGATAAGTTTCAAATCTCACACCAACGATTTACGTTTTAAACCAATGTTTTCAACGCCAATAATTTATTAATTAATTAAAGTCATTTACACACTTCCAATACACTTAAACTTATTCCCAATTACGCTGTCGTGCCGGTACGCGCTGCGTGACGATTCTCGCTAAACGCGAGAAAACTTCCCGAAAAGCACTAAAAACCTCAAAACCTATCTAAAATAGAAAAACGAATCAAAAGTGATTCACTTACGAACTCAAAACTCCATCAAACTCCCGGTTAATCTGTAACCATTTTATGCAAAAATAGTCAACTGAAGTCAACTTCTCATCTTTCATCAGGAAAATTGACAAGATCGATAGACTTCAAAATACGAAATTATAATATTTTATAATACTTAACCCTTGGAAAATTACTGGTAATCACTGTCTCACCCCCTTAAAGGAATTTTTCCTTGAAATTCAACTCAATTCATCGAATCACAACATTGACAGGAAATCTCATTCCTCAACGAATCACATCAAATCGCTAGGGTTTAGTCTTTTCAAGCAAGGTTTCTTACGACCCCCCTAAAGATTAAGTTTTTCCACAGTCTAAATCCTATACTTTCTCACGATCAATCAACACCCGTTTATAAAATTATGATAGTCTCTCCTACTATCCCTTAGTTTCACAATTTCTTTAAACTTAGGTCACGCTGTCTCAGTCGGGTGTCAGGATACGATCCAGTCCTCGACGTGATGACTATTCTATCAGGTTTGACATTGACAAACTTTTTAGTTATTGAACACCCGAGACTAACCCTATAGGGTATATGTCCTACATAATACAACTCACATTCTACTTTCTCAAGAACGCATATAGTCCTATTACCAACACTTACTCACTTAAAATTTCCAAGTAAACCTTACTTGGTCAAACACTCCCGGCTCTACCTTTCTAGGAAGACCATTTCATTGTCTAAAACCTCATCATTATTTGTGATGCGTATTTTATTTTAAAATATATTTTATCAAGTTTTAAATTTATAAAACTCGATCTACCTAACCACGCAATAACGGGCAGAGAACCCGATCGTGGGTAGTATAGAATGGTGAATCTGAGGTCATCCTAAGAGCTAAGTTGTAATTAGTTTTAATTTGAAATGTCACGTTTGTAAAATAGTTTTTGATTTGAATTGAAAGGAATTAAAAATAACAATAAAATAAATAACTAGAAATTAAAAGAGTTGGAGACATCAAGAGAGAAAACGTGCTAACCTAGTTACTTCATTACTATCGTTATGAGAACGTATTCATGTAAAATGTTAAACTATGGTTTCATTAGCGGTTTCTAAGGTTGATAGACTTGAATATGCATATGTAGTCTATCCTATACCCTTTGTGATTCCAAATCAGTCCCAAATCATCTGGGAGGTAGGTTATCCAGGTTGTAGTGATTAATCCTAACTATTCCCAAAATATATCTAATAATCTATAAAGATTATTAACTCTCTTTGAAAGAATTCCTGTGCTTTTTAAGTATATAAAGTGATAAGTGTGGTGACCCGTTAGTTCCTACACTGGGTAAGGAGTTAGTGATCCTCCCTAGCACCCATTGAATCACATATTGACAAGATAATCTAATTATGGGGAAAGCTAGGTCCAAACCACCCGTACTACCAAAACCCAGGGTTACTCGATAGTCAAGGAATATCTAATAAAACCATAATCTAACTGGAAACAATCATAACAATAATAATTACATAACTAGGCCAGCACTTTAAGTGCTTAGCCGTTCATGGTAACAGAAACACAGTAAGAAATAGAAGAAATCATAGATTGAAAACTCATAATTCTTACAGTATTCGTATTTGAATGATTAAATATAAAAAGTAAGTAAAGTGTGATCTCCTTGGGACTTTAGGTGGAATTCTTTGAAGGTTGGAAGCCTTTGTCGCCTCTACAATTGGTTGTGGAGGAAGTGATGTTGGAATAGCTTGAATGAGGCCTCTATTTATAGGTATTGAACCTGTTATGGCGCAACCAATAAAGGTGTTACGCCGTAACCATCATACATGGCATTCCTTATTTAAGCAGTTGTTACAGCGTAACCAGATATGGTGTTACGCCGTAACCTTCAAATAATGTCCATAAGTACGTGATCTTCTTTCCATATTTGTGGATCTTTATGGTTATGGCGTAACTGGATATTGTGTTACACCGTAACTCTAACTTTGTCAAGATTTTCTTCCAAATATATGGTTATGGCATAACTGGATATGGTGTTACGCCGTAACCTTGTCCTTGATCTTTGTACTTTGCTTAATTTTTGTTACGGTGTAACCATTTTTGATGTTACGCCGTAACATTCTTTAGAATTTACACTTTAAGTCTTTTTTTCCTTTTTTTCCTGTCACTCTCCTGCATTTCACCTGAAAACTACAAAATGATAGAAAATATCTCGTTTTCGAGCATTAGTGAAACTTTTGCAGGTAATATAGGGGGTATTTTGCCACCAAAATGTATTAAATAGTATATGTTATCAAATATCCCCCCACTTGACTTATGCTTGCCCTCAAGTAGAACCTGTTAGAACATTTCATAAAAAGATTTCTCAAGGATAACTTCAAGAAATGAGTTTATAAAATTCTTATGCTAGAAAACATCAAAGCCGAACACCTCATGAAAAGGGGATAAAAAGACACTCAGCTCTCTACTAGTCTAAGTGTTTCATTTTTGGGGTGATCGCTCAATTGCACAGTCATAGCATGTATTCTATCATAAGCTTAGAAAATACACAAATCTGCACCAGTTAGAATTAAAGTCTAAATGATTCTTAAATGCAACAAGGGTAATATGGTTTCAAATGATGATAAAGGGTTAGGATAGACATGGGATACATATTTAATGGTTGTTAATAAAAAACATAAAAAAATAGTCTAGAGTAATCTAAGGTTGTCATAACTAGCCACTGTCCATCCATGGGTCCAAGAGTTTAAGTCCGAAAATTTGATCTTCAATAATGGGCTACTAGCTCCATTCTTCATGAGTATTGGGATGACTTGGTGTAATAATGGGTTACTAGCTCCATTTTACTGAGATGTCTTGGTGCAATAATGTGTTACTAGCTCTATTTTTTTATTTTTTACTTTTTCACCATCTTTACATTTTTTTGCACATGGGTGGCTTTTTGTTGCACCCTCTTTTCTTCATGGTAAATATGAAAATGTTACAGGAGTTTATATCTTTAATTATTGCCCCTGCAACATCCAATATTATACGCATATCCCCCCACTTGAGATAAACAATATCAAAAGTGATGGTGCAGGGGGGTCTTTTTAGATCAAAACTGATTGTTTTCCACGAATGCATATAATTTTCGTTCTCATTCCCCTGAACCATGGACTTTGGTAGCCAGAGATTTCAACACAAAAAAATAAAGACTACAGGGTACGCTAAGGCAAAATGGTGTAACGAAACATATAGAGTAGGGTGAAAACCTAGATTGGTTGGACAAGGGTGATCTAGGGGTATCTTGCACTAATAATGAGTGCAACAAAAGGTTTTATCACGGGAGGTCGACAAGTCAGTGTAACAAGTTGATAAACACACACATATAGGCTATTTGGGTGATTTCCTAAGTGTTGCCTTCTTGAACTATCTGTTCCTGCTAATCAATTAGGTCTCGAAATGATGTACAGGCCAAGTTCTAAAGTCTACAATACTACCGCCACACTCAATATTTTGGTGGATTTTTGAGTAATATGATGGAAACGGAATATTAGGCATAAATCTCACCAAGTATAATAAAAGGTAAAGTGCATTCGGCAAAGATTAATTCTAGCTATTTAAGAAAAATTTGTCAAAATTTTTAAATTTGGCAAAATTTTCAAAGAAAACTAGAAAATCGAAGGCAAAACATACATCAAGTATTAATTCTACTCCCATCCCCCCACTTGATATAACAACCTATAATTTTCCCCTATGTAATTATCCATCTATTAAATTAGATGCAATTTTCCTCAGTGTAATTTCCATCTATTAAATTAGATGCAACCATTTTCATGGAAAGAATTTTTGCTTTATTCCATCTATAATGTAACGTAACTTACATTACAAAAGTAAACGAGCTCACGCAACCTACCAATGCCAATTCCATCAACGGTTATAGCAAGTAAACGTTATAATATGTCAAGCAATATATTTTAAACTACATTTTTACCATACGTTATCTATTTAATGTACTATTTATAACGTTATTATAAAATGGACTTTAGACATTAACGTTTATATTAAAACCTCGATTACATGTAATGTTTACATACAAATCAAATGTTCAAGCTTTTAAGGCATGTGTACAAGTGTACAATGCATAACATTCGAATATATTTTCCCTCCAAAACCAATGTACAACTCGTTTAGGCTTAATGTATAATCTGATATAGCACAAAATTCAAAATATTCATTTTCCCTCTAATTTCTTTATAGATTTCATACCACCTTTTAAGAACAAGTTACAACACTCCAATGCACCACATTTAAACACCATTTCCCTCCATAAACCCTAACCTTAGCTCGGCCTAACCCTAATCCTAAACCCTAACCCTAGATGAAAACCCTAAACTAGTTCACCTAGTTTCGAACCAAAACCCTTTCACCACCATGATCCACCACCTTGCTAGCTTCCTTTCACCACCTTGTCACCACCCTAGCACCCTACCATCCTCGTCATACCCTTGCTTACCAAGAAAACCCCACCTCGTCACCTACTTGTTTAACTGAAGCCCTCACCCCTTTCTAACAACTTTCAAAGCTACGTACTAGCTTTTCTTAGTCACCATGGCTAACCCTTGGCCACCACTCTACTCAACTTGGCCACCATTCCACACAACTTGGCCACCACTTCTTCCTTTACGCTATATATACACGCATACATGCAAACATTCTTAATTCATCATCCAAACTCAAAACTACCTTAAAACTATGCTCTATCCATGTCCTAGAAGAGAAGTAAGGAAGATTAAGCTAATTAGAAGCCATAGAAGAGAAGAAAAGTGGTCCTTGATTCATCTCCTAAAGATTTCAGATCATACTCATCCATTTCGACCCATTTCACTATCTTTGATCCATTTCGTGTACTAGCAAGCTTTTCTACTCATTCAATAAGCTCTTGTTATGTTTAAGATCGTGTATAAGCTTTGTTTTAATTATTTAAGCAAACAAAACCATGTTGAAAACTCCTAAACCCTAATCGAACCTTAAGTGACCCGTTTTGAAACCCTAATCTATTTGAAACCCTAAATAAGCTAGCTTGGGCTTATTCTTATCCTAATAAGCTCTCATGTAATTTTATAATCACTTGGAATAAGTTCCTAAAACCCTAAGCCTATTCGTTGGTTTTCCTAAACCAAACACACCTCTAAAACCCTAAAAGCAATTTTTGTAAATCCTATAAGCTAAAGGCCATAAGGTGATCTAATAAGCTATTCTAATAAGCTATTCTATCATTTTTATAAACTTAAAAACAAACCCTAAAAGCTCAAACTCATCGGGTTAAGATTTTAAAACCAAACGTGCCCATTTTGGATTTTTAAGCTCATAAGCTCTTTTCAAAAGCTACAAGCTCATAAAACTTACTTATTTTAGCTTACAGTAATAAGCTATAAGCTGCAAATTGATTTTGAGATCAAAAATACAAAGATTATGGAATTTAGACTAAAAACGCAAAACATTTCACGCATAAGGGTATATATTGTAAATTTTAAAACTATTAAACTTTTGGGCCAGAAATGTAATTATCCTAAACTTAAAACCACAAGGGCCTGTTTTGCCATATTTTAAAGTTAAAGGTTTAATGTTTTAAAATTATTTATAAAGGGTTTAAATTGTAAACTAATATATACCATGGGTATATATTGTCATTTTTATATTCTCAAGGGTATACAATATAATATTTTTATATTAATTATAAAAATATATTTAAATATTATAAGACTCGATTTTATTAAAGCCTGACACATTTTTTGTTATCGTTCATCGATCAAAACACTATAAAATAATTATGTTATATATTTAACATAATTTATCATCCACTAGCTTTTGAAGAAACTTCAAAAAAAGATAAAATCCTATCATTTAAACTATAACGTATCACGTTACAATAGAATTTCAGGTGAGGAGCTTTCATTTGGGTAGATGTTTTGATGAGTTACTGGATTTATAATTTAAAGTGTCCTAGCTCCTCAAACGTTTACTGCATGACCTCTGAATTATGATAGCCCGAACAGTGAGACGATGTTTTCACAAACTAATAAACCAAAATCATTTATGTTAAACTTTATGAAATAAAGTTTTGAAACAATCAAACTAAGACTTGACATATTTCCCCAGGTTGCGTAACGAGGCTGTTTACTTCCATTTGAATTAAATTTCAAATCAATCAACTACCTTATCAAGGTGAGTTCATAGTCCCACCTTTACATGTTTTCTAAACTCTGTGGGGAGATACATGCTATAAACAAGAATACAAGTATTTTCCAACCGTATGTTATCCTAATATATTATTGCCTAAGTACCTCCATTTGCCATAAGGTCCTACTATCATGAACCGTTGATTACTTTGCAAAGTAAGCGGGAATGCCGTGAATAGATCTATTGGGACTGAACTTCCCCGTCCAGGTTCTGGTACATACATGGCCAGTGGACGCATTTCATTTGAGGAACTCTGGATGTTTGGCAAAGCACCCACTTGGGGAAACAACTTATGAATAACATTTACCCAAGGCTTCGGTGTCATGAGCTTAGATGCAATAATATAATATCTTTTTATATGATGATTGTATTCGTTGCAATTATTAACATTAACTTGTATCCAACCATTATATTGCAAACCTATGAATTTCACTCAACCTTTGTTTTGACCTTTTTTAGCATGTTTATCTTAGGTAATTAAGTAACCTATGGCATGGAGTGGCATTGGACTTGAGGATGTCCAAACTTGTTATCATTCAAACTCTATGTTTTCATATGTACTTTCAGACCTCCTTTTGTAAAACTCTGAAATAATATTGAATGATAACTAAATTTTCCAAAAACGTCTCTTTTGAGTCGTCTTCTATGATTATGAATGTTGATTCATGAAGTAGTACCCTAATTTAGCTTCCGCTGCTATATGTCAAATAAGGGGGTGTCACAGATTGGTATTAAGAGCCGCGGTTATAGAGAACAAGGTTAAAACCTAAACTATAACCATTTTCCATCCAAGAAAGTCCTTCGTGCCACTACATTTCCTGAATAGTATGTAAAGATACATAACTATTAAGTAATATAAATAACTTATGTTATTTTACACTGGGTTGTTACAGAATTATGTCTACATCCACCCACCCTATTATCGTCCTATCTGATTCCTATATTGAGGATGCTTTTTCCTCTACAAATACTCTTGACTATATCCCGGCTTCACCGGACTATTCCCCAGCCTCACCGGGAAACACTTCTTCTGATCCTTCAGAGGATTTATCTAAGGATCTTTTGGCCTCGCTAGCCATCTCACCTTTCCACGATGATCCGTATATGAAGTTCATGCAATCATATAATGCTACTAATGATGAATCACCTATTCCACCACCACGAGCTCCTTTTGCTCCACCAACTATTTTGCCTCCATCTCCAGTGTTACCACCATCACCACTATTTGATCCCCGAGATTTCTTTCTTCCCGAGGAGATTTTGCCACCTCAAAAACAAGCTCATTTCCTATCATCCTCCTCTACTGATTTTTCTGCCCCACCTTAAGTATTTAAGATTGGAGAAAGTTCTCATAAGACGAGTCTGGAGCGCCATGAGGAACATATCGAGACTATTTTGAATCACTTCGATGATCTCCCTCTTGAGCGCATTGAGCACATGTATGATAAGATAGAAGGTCTTGGTAAGGGTCGAGTAATCATACAGTGAGATTTTGACCAACTAGAAACTAAACTTTAAGAAGCCCGTACCCAGATTTATAGATTTCAGAGAAAGCAAATAAGGCATGACGGCGAGATTGTTCTTTCTCGTGTCAGGACTTCTAATCTAAAGATACTCATCTAGGATATCCAGGTTCGCCACCGATCAGATATGAAGAGTCTTCTGGACAAGATCCATGAGCTTAAGAACCACAAGGGAGGACCACCAGACTACTAGACTAGATCCTTATCATTTACAGCTTTTGTTAGAATCCAACCACTGGATGTGTGGCATAAATAATGACACTTGTTGAATTTTGACTATGTAAAATATGTAGAAAAGTTGTTTATGACTTAATAGAGTGGTGATTCCATTATACCTTGTTGTTTTATGATACCGATTTATGTATGTCGTGGTTGTCTATCCTATATTCTGTAGTGTGATGTATCGTATCTTTATATATCTAGGTTACTATGGCTCTCTTACCACCCAGTTTTCTCAAACCTTTGTACCCAGATATCATGGATTAGATAAAATGTATCAAAGATATTAAGCATATATTTCACCTACAACCACCTCCAGCAGCCTTTTATAAAGTTATCTAAGTGGTGCACGTATGAAACCACTAGAAATGAACCATCCCCGAGAAACCTATATAAGTTAGATGCATTGTTTAGAGAGTCCATAATCCAAAAAATTTTGTTATATCCTGCAATGTAATATCAAAGAATGTGTATTTCTTTGTTAGAACTTGTACCAAATAAGAATCCATACTATGATATATTCTTATTATGTGTTGTCTTGTAAATGTTGATAGAATGGCTCCCAAGAGGACACCAACATCTGCAGCACCAGCCATGTCTCAGGCTGTCATCAGGAAACTAGTTGCTGATAGTGTCGCCGCAGCTCTGGAAGCACAAACTGCTACCACGGAAAATGCTGACAATACCAATAGGAACACTGGACCAAGAGAAACTCCTGTAGCAAGAAAATGTAGCTACAAAGAGTTTATGAGCTGCGAACCTTTCAATTTTAAAGGTACAGAAGGAGCTGTTGGCCTCATCCGCTGGTTTGAAAGAACTAAATTGGTATTTTCCCGTAGCAACTATACCGAGGACTGCAAGGTGAAATTTTCTACTGATACTCTAACAGAAGAAGCTTTATCCTGGTGGAATTCATTCTCCCAGCCTATTGGAATAGAGGAAGCCTACAAGATTCCATGGTCCGAATTAAAAAAGCTCTTAATAAAGAAGTATTGTCCCCGAACTGAGGTTAAGAAAATGGAAGATGAATTTTACAATCTGACTGTAAAAGGAAATGATCTCAAGACTTACATTAGAAGACTCCAGGAGTTGGCAATCTTATGTCCAACTATGGTACCAAATTCTAAGAAACTTATGGAAATCTTCATCGAGGGATTACCCATAAATATTAAAGGAAATGTTACCGCTTCAAAGCCTCAAACTTTGGAGGAAGCTATTACTATAACCCATAGGTTAATGGATCAAGTAATAAAGCACAATTCTGTGCAAGGAACCAATGATCACAAATGAAAGTTTGATGATAGAAGAACCTTCACCAACAACAACAACTACCAGAATAATCGTAACAACAATAGCAACCGCAACAATGATCACCAACAACAACATAATAGAAGGCAAGAAACCATCAGGGCTTATGTTGTCACCCTAACTGAAAACAGTAGGTATACTGGAAGCCTTACCCTGTGTAAGAAATGCACCCTGCATCACACAGGACCTTGTACTATCAAGTGTTAGACTTGCAACAAGGTGGGTCACCTGACCAGCAACTGCAGAAACAAAGGGCCAGCCACTAGAAGCAACCTACAACCAGTATTCGTAACTTGTCATGCCTGCGGAGAGAAAGGGCACTACAAAAGTCAGTGCTCAAGAGCAAACAACAATTCCCACGGAAGAGCATACTTGCTGAGAGATAAGAACGCTCACCAAGACCCGAACATAGTCATGGGTACGTTCTTTCTAAACCAACATCTAGCTAGAGTATTATTTGATTTAGGAGCCGATAAAAGTTTTGTATCCATATCTCTTGCTTATATGCTTAATATCCTACCAATTACACTAGATACCACTTATGATATAGAAATGGCCAATGGAAACCTAGTAGGCACTAATACTGTTATCCAGGGTTGCACTCTAATTTTGCTAAACCAACCTTTCAAAATTGTCCTTATGCCGATTAAACTCGGTAGTTTTGACGTCGTCATTGGTATGGATTGGTTATCCAAGTATCATGCTAGAATTATTTGTGAAGAGAAAGTCGTCCACATCCCCATCGACGGTGAAACTTTGATCATACGAGGTGATCGAAGTAAAACCCGACTAAGCCTCATATCTTGTATTAAAACCAAAAGATATATATCCAGGGGATATCAAGTTTTCATAGCCCAAGTAATGGAGAAGAAGTCAGACGAAAAATGACTAGAAGATATACCAGTAGTCAGAGAATTTCCAGAAGTTTTTCCTGAAGATCTACCCGCCCTTCCTCCAGTTCGCCAAGTAGAATTTCAAATAGATTTAATTCCAGGAGTGGCACCAGTAGCCCGAGCACCTTACAGATTAGCTCCTTCAGAAATGTAGGAAGTATCTTATCAACTACAAGCGTTAGCAGACCGAGGTTTTAACCGACCAAGTACTTCGCCCTGGGGAGCTCTTGTCTTATTTGTTAAAAAGAAAGACGGATCTTTCAAAATGTGTATCAATTATCAGGAGCTGAATAAAGTCACCTTAAAGAATCGTTACCCATTACCCAGGATCGATGATTTATTTGACCAACTTTAAGATTCGAGTGTTTACTTAAAAATTAACTTAAGATCAGGCTATCACCAACTGAGAGTCATGGATGAAGATATTCCCAAGACTGCTTTCAGAACATGATACGGACACTATGAATTCCAAGTGATGCCATTTGGTTTAACTAACGTGCCTGCTGTGTTCATGGATCTCATGAACAGTGTGTGCAAACCATACTTGGATAAATTTGTGATAGTGTTCATCGATGATATTCTCATCTACTCCAGTAACAAAGAAGAACACGTAGATCACCTAAGAATAATCTTGGAATTACTCAAAAAGGAGAAATTATATGCCAAGTTCTCCAAATGTGATTTATGGATCAATATCGTGCAATTTCTTAGGCACGTGATTGACAGCCAAGAAATTCATGTTGACCCCGCCAATATTGAAGCAGTCAAGGATTGGGCATCTCCTACTACACCTACAGAAATACGCCAATTCTTATGACTTGTCGGCTACTATCGAAGATTCATCGAGGGTTTTTTGAAGATTGCAAAGCCTTTGACTGAATTAACCCAGAAAAACAAGAAGTATATCTGGGGAGAAGACCAAGAGTCAACCTTCCAACTGCTAAAACAGAAGCTTTATGAAGCTCTAATCTTAGCATTACCAAAAGGAAACGATGACTTTGTCATTTACTGTGATGCATCATATCAAGGTCTAGGAGCGGTGTTAATGCAAAGAGAAAAAGTTATATGAAACCCTAGCTAGAACATTAGCTTATATAGGCCAAATTTATACTTGACCCCTTGGACTTTAAATCTTGGCAGAACTGGATAAAACTTCTCTTCTATCTTTTAATTAACTTTGATATGTTAACACAAACAACCCCTATACTTTTGGAAGATCAGACTGCACATTTAACATCCTCCCTTAGTATGAACTTGTTAGAACTTACTTCTTAGACTGAATCCTCCCTTTGTCCTTGCCTATGATGAGGTGTCATTTTATACATTATTTCAGGGTTATTTAACCCCCTAAATCATGCAAATATGCCCAGATTATGTGCTTAATCGTTTGCTTTTAGGTTTTTAGCACTTGGATGACATTTGGAGGAAATACACGTGACTTAGGCTCATTTGGAGAAGAAACAGACAAGATTACGGACCTACACCAAATCTCTTGAAGAATTATGCATACAGCACGTAGAGACGGCGTCGCAGGCATAAAGCGACTCTCGTGACTATCCGGTACGACGTCAGAAATCTGCGATGGCGACCAGGACGTTGCCACTTAAAATGAGGATCTAGAATCATCTACGTGGCGACGACGTCAGGACTTCAAAGCGACGCCGTCGCAGCGATTTTCCTATATATATTAAACCGAAATTAAGGTTTTAGGGGTGTAAATTTGTATAACTTTAGGGAGACAAACCCTAGTCGTTCTAGCAGCTTTTAAGGTCATTTTAAGGGCCTTAAAACCCTATTGTAACTACCTTTAATCCAGTTTTAATCAAGTAAGATTGTTTATCATTAATCATTCAAATGTCAAATGTTTGTTTGATTGATCTATATTCTTGCTTTATCTTTAACATGCTAGGCCAAACCCTCCTTTGTATGTACTTATGATTGCATGAAACTTAGGTTGTAGATCCTTTTGATGTTGCTTCTTATTGATGGATGTGCGCGTTAATGGTGTTGCTTCTTGTGATAGATGTGCGTGTTAGGCTCTAAAAACCAGCTTTTGTTTGTATCGTTGTTGATATGTCTAGGAAAACATGATTGTGTAGAAAGGAGACCATCGGGTAACAGTCTTCATACTACCTTGCCCCCTAATATGGTTGATACACTCTTAATATATTTCACATGCACTTAGTATACCCTTAGGGGCCTTGTAACAGTCTTCATACTACCTTACTAGCGCGTTGCCTTAACGGAATACTAAGTAGACGGCGGGTTCGTGTAATCCATTCATGACGTAGGAAATAATTACATAGATCATCACAAGTGTGACAAAGCAACAACACTATGAGAAGCACTCTAGGGAGTAATCATGATTAAATAAACACAATCTTTTATCTTATTGTTATCACCATTAGCTTAGATTGTTAATTAGTTTATTAGCTAAAACCAAACCCACCTCTCAATTATACGATTTTAATGCTTTCCTATAAACATAAAAATACAAAAAAAATCTTCCTTCAACCTTTAGAATTCTGTTAGGCCATAATCAAACCTTCCCAGCCTATTCCCCGAGTGAACGATAACAACTATGAGCCTTGCCTATACTACACTACAACGATTAGGTGCACTGCCTAAGGAGTTGTAAAACTTCGTGTTGAAGTCTTTACGATAACCGCACATCAAGTTTTTGGCGCCGTTGCCGGGGAATAGTTAGGTTTTGATCATAGTTTATCTTAGTTCTACTTGCTTGAATCCTTTCAAGTAAGATTTAATTTCTACAAATTAGCTTTCTCGTAGTCTATCTTTTCTTCGTGTTATTTGTTTCGTAACTCATTCTTGTCAACCACCATGGGAGACGAGAATCCAATCCATACTTTAGGAGACTACTCCAAACCTAGCCACGAGGCCTATAGGAATACCATCGAGCTCCCCATAGGGAACAACGTGGTACCTCTTTGATCCGACACCATCCGGTTAGTGGAAAACGGATGCTCATTCCACGGACTTCGGTCCGAGTCAAATCAACACCTCAAGGATTTTCTTAAACTTGTGGACTCACTTGACCTTGACGGTGACAACAGGTAAAGAACGCGCCTGTCTTTATTTTAATTTTCCCTCCGCGCTCAAGCTAGCAATTGGCTTGAACTCCTTCCAGCAGGATCCATCACCACAAGGGAGGATCTTACTACCCGATTCCTTGCTCAATTCTTTCCACCGGGAAAGACCACAAAACTCCGCAATGATATCCTGATGTTCCAACAACATCATGGAGAATCTCTATCCGAAGCATGGACTCATTTAAAGGACTTACTCCAAAAAGTCCCTCATCGTGGCATAGACCTTTGGCTTCAAGTTCAAATTTTTTATGACCATGTCAATCCCGTCACAAGACGAACCATTGACCAATTGGCCGGTGGCAAGCTTCGTGACCTCAACGCTAAAGAATCGTGGGCATTATTAGAGGACCTCGCCCTCTATTACAACGAAAGTTGGAACGACCCAATGGATTTTGCTAAGCCGGTCAAGGCAATCACTTTGCCTCAAGATGTCCCGAGTATATCCGACCGCCGTCTAATTGAGCTCGAAAATCAAGTCCAACTCTTGATGAAAGCTCATCTTGCTCCGACACAACCTTCTCAAGTGAACAAAGTTACTACCTCTTGTGAGATTTGTAGTGGTCCCCACGACACTCAGTATTGCATGGAAAATCCTGAACAAGCCTTCATTGAATACGCATCCTCACGTATCGATGAAGCGGGAGGTAAGTGGTATACTTTCAAGCCTGAGCAAAACAACCTTGGTTACACCTATAATCCATCATGGAAAAGTCACTCGAACCTTAGGTGGAGACAACCCCAAAATTCTCAAAACAATTTTTCAAACCCACCTAACCGGTTCCAACCGAACGGTTCGATCCTGAACCGTTCCTTCAATAACCGTCCTTAAAATTTTAACAATCAATCAAATCTAAAAGGACTCGTATCCAACTTCATGGCATCTCAAGACGATAGACTGTCCAAGTTTGAAGCCGATTCCAAACAACAACAAAGTGAGATGACCAACAAAATTGACACAGTGTTGAAGGCCATCACCGATCGAATAGCGGGAGCGCTACCAAGCGATACGGTTAAGAACCTAAAACTGAGCTCCTCACCAGTTTTGTTTGCTCGTTCTTACCCAACAATTGACTCGTAATGCTCAACCCAATTCATAGCTCTATCAACACCATCTCAATCCACCCCAAACAGCAGCTACCCGAGATTGAAACCGAACCACCACACCCAGAAGAACCCGAACCAACTCTTGAAGATGAATTCCAAGATTTGCATCTTAACCTTACGGTTCTTGAAGTCCTAGCTCACGCTCCAATATATAACGCTATATTAGATAAATACATTGAGAGTTTAGAACTAGGTAAAAACGGATCAGCATTTTTCCAATGAGAAAACACCTACAAATATGGGAGACCTCGGGCTATTCATTCTACCTTGTAGATTAGGGGACTCAAAACATTTTGACACACTAGCTGATTTAGGATCATGCGTAAACATAATCCCACTTTACCTCTTCAAAAAGCTTAACATCGAATGATTAGAGAAGACTGACCATATCTTTGGATTGGCTGACGGAACCAAATCCTACCCTGTCAGAATCGTTAAAGACGTAGAGGTCCACATAGAAAGACTAAAACTATTAAATGATTTCTACATACTCGATATGAAAAAGGACCCCGAGACCCCTGTACTTATAGGAAGAGGATTCCTAGCTACCGCCAACGCAGTTATAGATTGTAGGATGGCCAAAATAGCGGTAGGAGAAGGGGGGAATCACACCTAGGTTTTCCCCGGTATTCGGTGTAAAAGGAATAGAATTAAGTGAGGAGGAAGCACCTTATTGGACCACACTTGGAAAAAGAGAATCCTATAAACCCCAACCTAGCTCGGATGAAATAAGCGCAAAACCCCCTTACTATGCTAGGAAAGACTTCTTAGACTGCCATTTTGCCCGAGAGAATGGGAAATTTTTAGAAGACGCTGAGCTCAATCCTTTCAAAGATACCTTAGTGTTTAGGAGAATGGTAGAATTTCTAAGAGCTATACCCATTAACCTTAAGTGTAACATGTGGGAGTCGGAGGACCTAATTAAAAAACTAATTAACTAGAACAAACCACCTAAAAACGGAGATGGAGCATGGCATGCCAAGATTAGATTGATCGACCCCGGCGAAGAAGAATTCACCAAAACCCTTCAATCAATCCCAACCACTAGAAGCTCTCCGAAAGGATTGTCTAAGGAGAATCATCGAACTTGGACCACTTCTACGATACTGTAAGAACGTGTAGCTTCGAGTCTAGCTACAGACTCATTATTAAGAAAAGATTCTTTTTGGGAAGGGCATACCAAATTACTTTTTCCCGATATTAGGAAGTGTCATTGTGTGTTTTATTCTTCATAGTTTGTTTTTTATTAATGTTTGAATCTATCTATGTTAATCAATGCTTTGCATTGTCTTTAACCTCGTCTTAATTTCAATCAAAGATATTTTGCAAACAATAAGTGTAGGGGAGTTTATTTGGCTTTTGAGCCAAATTCAAACATGTTAAATGAATTGTTTAGATTAATTCGCTTCAGTTTCGAGTCATATGATTGAATTGTTAAATTTCAGGTTTTGTACAGCTATTTATACAGGAATTAAGTTATGGAATCAAGTGCAGGGAAATTTTTCATCAAAAACAAAAATTTCGTTTTCACAGACGGTGGAGACGGCGTCACGATTTACACGCGACGCCGTCACCACGACACCTGTGACGGGGTCACACAAACCCTGACGGCGTCAAACGCCCAGGTTTAGAAAACTTAAAAGTTTTTAATTATTTTTGAAAATAAAACTTGCACGACATTTAATATATGTATTATTCTACTGTTAACCTGCAAAACCTAATGAGTTTAACAATTCTTTCATCCTATCTATCGAGTCGAACCCTAAATTCATATTGTATATTTGGTATATTTTTTTTTTAAAACGCAATTTTCAGGCTTGGTTATAGTTGTCTCTTGTCTTTGATTACATGTTATATTTGATGAGGAGAATCTTGGAAGTTCTTAAAAAGTTTCATTGGATGATTCTTGGAGGACAATTTAACCAGTTATCGCATGTTTCTTCTCCATTATTGAGTAAACCAGGGGAAAGGCAAAGTAGTACAGTACTTAGTTCTTTTCTTTGTTTTCTTTTCCCTTTATTCGTTTTAACGGGTAATTCTAGAGAACATTGAGGACAATGTTCAACTTAAGTGTGGGGGAAAATAAGTCTTAGAAACTATTCTTTCATTTGTCATTTGCTTTGTCCTTAAAAGGATGGGTAATAGATCGAAACATAGCATAAAAGGGTGATTTTTACCAAAATTTAATTTTTTTTACATCACATACCAACGAAAACGGTTTTATAGCGTCCCTGGTTAGGAATTTTATTTGGACTAGCTAACAAAAACCTTCAAAATTCCACCCCCATCAACCTGCTGTGGTTCGCTCCTTAGCATATAATACTTTAGCTTGTTCGAGTTAAGGAACCCATTGTGAGCAATCATTTGTGTGTCTATTCGTCGTTACGGATGATATATGCGTGGTTTTGTCGCCTTTGCTAGAACAATTCGGTCTCGGGTTATTTTAGGATTATGAGAGTGTATGGTAGTATATTAAATTTCTATAGCACTTTGTTTTAGTGATGCATCCCCGATGAAGAATAGTATAGTATTAGGATTTGCTTGATAAGAGGCATTAGGACTAACCCATGTTTTAAACCTGTAATTGTTATGATGGTCACACCGATCATATAACTATCCCACACCCTGCCATGCACTCACCTTTATTACAGGATACCCCTAGTATAACCCTCCGAACCTATCCTTTTTCACGGTTCTCGTAATTTTCTTGTGGATTCCAGATTAATAATGAAATGAAGCCTTGTCACCCTTAATCAATGTTTCACCCAAAAAGCCTTAGCCTACCTTGTATGTACTCATCTTTAGTACATCATTGTGTTTAACCCAAGCTAATTATTGAGTACACGGTTGCTAAGTCCTTATCTTTGTAAATACAGTTTCGGGACGATTGGGATTCATGGTAGTTTTTATTTCGCGGAAGAATAGGGAGAAAAAGTTAAGTCAATACCCCCCATGTGTTTGTCAAATGATCTCCATGTTATTTTGATCCACCTCAAATCGGGTCAATAGTTAGATTGTATGTATCGAGCATGTAAAAGCTCAAGTTTAGGGGTACGTATTATAAACCCCCATGTTGTATTATGTTATTAAAAAAAAAGAAAAAAAGAAGAAAGAGATTGATGTAGAGTTGTGTAGAGTTTGTATATCTTCGTCCGAGTCTTGGCATAACCAAACCAAAGTGTATTCGTGTAAATAATTAGCTAACCCTTCCACTCCAAATTCACCCAAAAGTACCACCCAATTTTATAATCATCTGTTTTCCGTTTCTCATTATTTGTATCTCTAAAACTACAACCACCCCACACCCTTGTATAGACCTCTTAGAATAGTATTGATTTTATTACTTGGATTAGCGGTGGTGGAGGTTTGAATTCCTTTACAAACCTATGGTTATTTTATTTTACTATGACAGGTAATGAGTATGATTTTCCGTTTCCCCTATATGTTATAATTCATTATACATCCGAGTGAAAGAGAGAATCCCAAACACTTGTGTGTGATGCTAGTGTATACTTTCCGTGCTTTTAATTACGAAGTCTAGAAGGTTGTGTTGTAGAATATTTTTAAAATAGTAGGTTAATTGACCCTCTCATTTTATTGTTTTTGTTAGGTAAATAAAAAAACCCATTTTGCTAAGATCTCAGCAAAATCTCAAGTGTGAGGGGTATTGATGAGGTGTCATTTTCTACACTTTTCAAGGTCGGTTTTATAACCCCATAATTCGTTTTGTGTGTTTATGCCCAAATTAGGTATTAATCGTTTCCTTTCAAGTATTTCTTAGTTGAAAAGACATTGGATGAATTACACGTAAACTTTGGTCATTTGGAGAAGGAAACGGACGAGTTACGAACACGACACCAAGACTCTTGTTGAATTTGTGCTCACAGAGCCTGGAGACTGCCGTCACCTGCTATACTCGAATAGGGGGGGGGGCCGTCATAAACATCATGTGCCGTCTTTACTCTTTCATGACGGGCGTCAGCCCGCACGACCTCAAAGCATATCTATAAGATTCATGTACGACGGCTTCATATTAAAAATGCGACGTCCGTCGAGTCGATTTTTCTATTATATACTGTTGGGACAATTGGAAAACGACTAAGTGTCGTTTTGGCTGTTAGAGTGTTAGGTTTCTGCTGAGATGGCATTAAGTCGTTCCTGCTGGCAGTTCAAGTAGCGTTCCTGCTGATTATGTTTCTGCTGGTCATGTTCTCGTTTCTGTTGACAGAGATAGAATCTGCTGAGCTTTATTATAGACGTGATTAATGTAATTAAGGAATTATAGTATATCATCTCATTAATATAGGAACTGAGATATATTAGAAGAGATAGATGTAAATCTTTACGCGTTTTTAGTTTTCTTGTTGGATCAATTTTGGGTTTCTTTCTATAAAAGAAACCTTTAGCATTAGGGTTTGGCGATTATTGCACAAATTACAAAAACAATTTTATTATCAATTAGAAAGATCCATTTTAGATGGGTCATTGTTCATATTTGTTCTTTCTTTATATTTACGTTGTTTAGTTTTCCGCTTCCTAAAAACAATTATTAGAGTCTCTCACTCGTATATAACTTGTCGATCTTCATGAGTATTATACAACCTCATAGGCCGTAGGGTTTATCTAGTTTCAGATCCTAAACAAGTGGTATCAGAGCCTGAAGAGAGCCTTTTTGATAAAGAAGGGGGGGGGGGGGGGGAGGGGGGTGGGGGGGGGCGGGGGGGGGGGGGGGGGGGGGGGGGGGGGGGGGGGGGGGGGGGGTAATCACTCGTCTACCACAACAAACTTGTATTCTCAACAGAATTAACTATGTCCAGAACCATGCCTTCTATACCTACTCAATCAACATTCACTTATCCTAACCCTAATCCATCTGCTTCACCGTCATTCACTCAAGATGATACCTCGGAATCATTCATACCTGAACCTTCGCAACCAATGCCTACTTTCTCACAACCTACTTTCTCACAACCTGCTTTCCCACAACCAAATCAATCTATCTTCTCACAACCTGTGTTCACTTTCAACAGGACTCAACCTACTCAGACCTCAACTAGACTGGTCATACCCAACACCCTTAGCTAGTCTTTATTTTTAGGTATTTAGCAGTTTTAGCAGTACCTTAATAATGTCCAGTACAACAGTTTCAACAGTTTCAAACCGCCTCTACTCTTCTGCCAACATGCAAAAATTTCCTTATCTGGAGAAGGACAAAATATGAGCATATGGGCTAATAAAGATGAGTACTGGATACAAAATGCTGATCATTAATATTTTGGAGGATTGTTTAGAAGGGAACAGTTCCAAAAAGGTTGGGGGAACGACCGCCGAAACAGGAAATACAATTGTTCATCCTCCTGTCTCTCTTGATGAGCATGTTGCTGTACAAAGGGAGAATAAGGTGAGAACCTTGTTGCTTCAGGCTCTACCTGAAGATCATATGCCCGATTTTCATCATTATGATGATGCATGATATTTGGATAGCAGTTAAGGCTAGGTTTGGTGGGAATGAAGCATCAAAGAAGAAGAGGAAGACCATGCTCAAACAGCCAGTTTACAGAAATTTTCTGTGAAGAAGAAGAAGGACTACACAACGGGCTATGACAGTTTCTGAAGCATTTGAGCCAGTGTTGAATTAAGTACAGGAAGGCCAGACAATGATTGACATCAACCGAAGTTTCTAGAGCAATCTTCCTCTTCGTGGTCACAAGTTGCTTTGGCATTAAAAACGAAGTGGGTGGCCTTGAATCAATGAGTTTTAGATGACCTGTATAACAATACTAAGGTCAATTGGAACTTGATTGGTCAGAATTTGTCATAGTTATGGTTTGAAAGCTGCTGCTTCTCACACTCATATATTGCCCTTTCATCGGATGCTGCCAGCTTCTGGCTCAAAGCTTAATTATTCTAATCAACAAAGTATTGTTCCATCATTTTCTCAGACATCTGGTCATTCTGACAACATAATGGAATGTGTTTTGCATTCTTTTGTTGCTGAGAATGAACCAGATCAAGAAATGATCTATGAAGACTTTGACCAGGTTGATCAGTTGGAGATGGAAGAACTGGACTTGAAGTGGCAAATGGCTATGCTCTCCTTGAGGATTAACAGATTTAAGAAGAAGGCAGGACGAAAGATGAACTACAACAATCAGCAACCTGCCAGATTTGACAGAAGGAAGGTTAGATGCTACAAATGTCTTCAATTGGGACATTTTGCTAGGGAGTGTAATGTGAAGACTGTTGATGATAAGGCTAGGTATTCTGCCTTTAAGGTAACAGAAGTCAAAACAGACGAACCAAAAGCTTTGGTCTCAGTTGATTCCATGGTGAATTGGTCGGATCATGCGGCAGAAAACAAGAGGGTGAAGGTGAGAAATTATTTGGATGAGTTAGAGGCTGGACTTCATGCTGATAATGGTGGTGCTGATGCTTCTGAGGCTGCTGCTGAGTTTGCTATGATGGGGATTTCTCCTAAGGTACAAAATTGTCCCCTTGGTTAGTGATTCTAAACTTAATGATCTTAATAATATGTATAATAAATCTTGATAGATTTACAATCGATTGTACATTAAAGTTCAGGCATATTCAGAATGCTGTTAAAAACATTTAGAATCACAAAAAAAGATTGGTACAATTAAAATCAGATTGCATTAGAAGGAAAAGATTAGGATCTTATCTGCTTAATCTAGAAAACACACTAACACACTGAGATATACTGAAAAATTGACATGATAGGCACCAAAAAGAAAAGAAAGGTTGGGAAGTTAAGTTTTGATGCGACATTAGCTAGATTTGAAAAGTGGAGGAGTCTGCCAAGAACTTGGATAAGTTGATAAATATCTATGTATTACAAAAACTAAAATTGGTTCTAGGATTTAAAGAGTACTTTGGAAACGACGAAGTGTTGTGATTTGTCTACACTAGTGTATTCTTACCAGGAACTGTGGAGGAGATAAACCTCTTTACTTATGGTTTGTCAAGGTGGGAGATGAATGCAGTTCCTCTCCTCCTATCACTGGAAACTTATATGCCCACCCCATACGATGTCTGACATAAGGAAACGACAGGTAAGTTAGGGTCAAAGTTTGATAATAAAACTTCTATGAACCTCTTTCTAAATTCTAATGACTTTGTCTCTTGTGATACAGTGACAAGTTCTTCAGGACTCAGAGACATTATGCACTCCTGTGATTCAAGCCTCAAGACCAAAGACCAATGACTTCCCACTGCTGTTGATATTCAAGATTTGCCAGAGTCTGATGTTGATGACCAAATTCCACTGCTGGCAGGTCCTAGTTTTTCTTGTTTGGAGAATGTAAATTCTCTGAGGATCTTTTGTATTAAAAAGGGATTGAGAACAATAGGAATGTGTGTTAAAAACAATTTTTGTGCGTGTTAAGAAAGTTTGTTTGTGGTAAGTAAATTGCATTTGATTAAAGATTGTGATCTTTTTAATTGTGTTGATTCTGTCCCTTGTAAATCGAAAGCAGCATCTGTTCTTTGCTTTGTGGTAAGTCGGAATTCGCAGCATCAGTTACTGCTGGTGGATCTGATCCTGCTGCTAGTAGAAACACCCGACCAGCAGTCAATTCTGCTGATAGACCAAATCCTGCTGGTTGGTCTAAAAGACCAGCAACTGTTTCTGCTGGTAGACCAGTTTCTGCTGGTTGGCTTAATCCTGCTGCTAGACCATATTTCAGACCATCATCTGTATATTTTAATAATATGTATTGGCCTGACTTATATGACCCTATGTATATGAATAAGGGACGATGGGGTACTGCTGTTAAGACCTCAGCAGGTTACTCTTGGAGGAATAAAAGACCACATTTTTGGGGTCCAAGAGTAATGGTGTGATTCATCAATCCACATGGTTTCACACTTAATGATCTACAAGGCAGGCTCAAGTCAGAATTGGCTTGGGTCTCTCAAGTGTACTAATGGGTGTTGGTTGTAATGATTTGTAGTTGTAGCGTGATCCTATTTCAGATATGGACATAGGTATTAGTTGGACAGTGGTTTGTCAAGAAGTATGACAGGAAACAAGAAAAAACTTGATGATTTTGTCCAGATCAAGGGAAGGGCATTGTCAAATTTGGTGGTGGAGATGGTTTTTAGTCACGAATATCAGGGAAAAAGTCACGCGTTTAAGGACTTCAAAGCTCTGACTTTGAAAATGTTATATGTTGAAGAGCTGCAGCACTTTAACTTGTTCTCTGTATCACAAATTTGTGATAAAAAGAACAAAGTTCTCTTCACAGACACTGATTGTTTGGTGCTTTCAGAAGAATTCCAATTACCTGATGAAAGTCAGGTGGTACTCAGAATTCCTAGGAACATGATCTCTACCCACATTCAGCATCTCAGACCTGCAACAGAACAAAAGGTTACTTGTTTAGTAGCTAAAAGATTCCTTAGTGAATCCACCACAGATGGCACAGACAGGATGGCTCATGTGAAACTTCAAACAATCACAAGTTAGCTAAGGAAGGTCTTCGGTTGATGGGTTACCTCTCAAGGTGTTTACCAATGAACAAAACTGTGTTGCCTGCAAACAACAGGAAAGCAACATAAGGCGTTCTTACAAGCATTATTTTGCTATGTGTGAGACTTATTACTGAAATCTCTGCAATTGTTGCACATGGACCTTTTTGGTCCCTACCCATATAAGGAGTAATGACCAGGAAGTACTACTCCTTGGTTGGTTACGGATGACTTTAGCAGGTTTAATTAGACGTTCTTATTTGGGTACTAAGGATGAAACATTTTATGTCCTTAAAAGAATTTATTGCCTTAATAGATAAAACCAGCTACAATAAAAAGGTTTAAAGGAATAGGTGTGATAATGGGAACTGAGTTCAAAAATGCAAACTAATAGAAACTACTGTGGGGAAAAACGGGAATTAAGAGGGACTATAGTATCCAGAACCCACAGCAGAATGGGGTTGCTGAGAGGAAAAATTAGGAGAATCTTATAGAGGCTGCTAGGTAGAACCTATGTTGGCTGACTCTAATTACCTACCTTGTTTTTGGACTGAGCTGTTAGCACGGCTTCTATGTTTTTTTAAACAGGGTATCTATTACTAATAACCCTTAATAAAACACCTTATCAATTGCTTATCTGGGAAGGTTCCTCAGATAGGCCATCTTAAACCTTTTGGGTGTCAAGTATACTATCCTAATACAAATGTGACCTTTTGGGGAAATTTGAGGGCCACAGCCGATGAAGTGTTATCTTGTTGGTTATTGCTCCAAATCGAAGGCCTATATAGGGTTTATAATTTACAAAACAACGAGGGTAGAGGAAACCAATGAAATCTGAGATTTTTAGAAGATAAAACCCAATGTTCAGGAATTGGTCATGAGTGGTACTTTGGTCCTTTGATATTTAATGATTCCTTAGTTATACTCGTCATAAAAACTGACAAACTGCAGGTTTACAAGAAACTAACATACCTGCAGGTACACAAGCTCAAGACTCCGATTCAGACGTGGAGGAGCAAGTAATAGTGGTTCCTTCATTTCCTTCTACCAGTTTTGCAGGTCCTTCCTCAAGCAATGGTCCTCGTGTTATGGAACGCAATGCAGATTATGCAGAATAGTTTGCTAGCTTTAAAGAAAGATGTTATGAAGCTAAGGGACGGCAACTGCACGATATGGTTATTTTACTCAACAAGCAACCAGCTAAGAAATACTGAGTCAAGCTGAAGCTGAAATTCGAAACCAAGGTGTTTCTGCTGAATAGGGATCCTGCTGGCATTGATTCTGCTGGTGGTGTATCTGGATGGAAAAGAAGGGGAAAAAAACTTCTGCTGGTAGTGTTCCTACTGCTGGTAATCCTGCTGGTCCTTTTCAACCTTGCTGGTAGTTATGATCCTGCTGCTCTGGGCGATCCTGCTGCCAGTACATCTGTCTGCTGACTTCATTCCTGTAAATGCTGATGGAAGTCTACAAATTCCTCTTGGTCAATTTTTGGGGGCTCGAAGTGAAAAACACTAAACGATTTCCAGTCCCTTCTGATGTGTGCAAGGATCAAAAATCATTCTGGCGTCTTAAATCTTCCTCTTATGATGTGATTTCGTGTTACTCTTACAAATTTAGCACCTGCTGTGGAAGTGAAATTCAGTTCCATACAAAAAGGGCCTTGTGAACACAATTCATCCTCGAGTCTCAGATTCTTGGTGATCTTGCTTTTCCGTTCTGACAAGAAGACAGGAGCTCCAAAAATCCAAGTTGGTGAAAGTGATTTCATTGGATTATATTCATGATAACAAAAGAGACCATAATCATTACAGGACCAAACTTCTTGTTTGTCTGCTTGCTTCCTTTCTCAGTTTAGAACCAACTAGTATAGCTAAGCACTTGAGGAGCCTGATTGGGTTGTATGCTATGCAAGAATAGAGATGCAAAGTTCATCAACCAAATGTTTTGGAAACTTGTCACTTTACCTGTGACAAAACATGCAATAGGGACAAATGGTTTTTGAAGAACAAGAGGGATGCCTAGGAATAGTTGTAAGGAATAATGCAAGGTTGGTTGCACAGGACACCGACAGAGGGAGTGGCCATTGATTATGATGATGGTATTTGCACCATGTGGCCCAGAAATAGAGGCAATAAGACTATTTTTGGCTTTTGCTTCTTACATGGGCTTTCTGGTATATCAGCTGGATGTTAAGAGTGCCTTTCTCTATGGAGAAATTGAAGAAGAGGTGTATGTCACTCAGCCTAAAGGCTTTGAAGATCCTTACTTCCCAAGCATGTATAACAGGAGTGGTTAAAGTTTTGTATGGACTTCATCAAGCCACCTCGTGCCTGGTATGCAAGATTTTTTCTTTCCATTTGTCTGCTTTCTGTTACAACACAATTACAGAGATGTTTACTATATGACAAGACACTGTTTCATCAAGAAAGATTCCAGGGTTATTTTACTTTGGTACAGGTTTATTGTGGATGACATCATTTTTGGGTCAACCAATAAAGCCTGGTGTGATTAATTTGATGGTGTTGAATGTGAAGGTGAATTTGAATGAGTGCTCTGGGAAGAGATTAGAGATGGACCTTATTCTTAGGTCTACAGTGTGAAACAGTTGCCTGATGGTATTTTTATAGCAAGACAAGTATGTTAAAGACATGCTTACTAAGTTCGACATGAATCTGTATGAACTTGCAACACACCTATGAAGCTGCCGTAAGACCCAATTGTAAAAGTTGAAACTGATCCTCAGTTTAATGTCATTTGTACAGATCAATGATTGGTATTCATTATGTATCTCACAGCTTCAAGACCTGACATAATGTTTGCAGTTAGTGCTTGTTCCAGACATCAAGTTACTCCACTGACTTGTCATCTGATGCAAGTCAAGGAAAAATTTTCAAGTATCTCTAAAAACGGGAGCCAAAACTCGGCTTGTGGTACCCTAAAGATTCTCCCTTTCAGTTGGAAGCCTACAGTGACAGTGATTATGCTGGTTCTCATGGTGATAGGAAATCCACTACAGGTGGATGTCAATTTCTGGGCAGAAGGTTAATTTCATGGCAGTGCAAGAAGCAGACTATTGTGGCTACTTCTTCAACAGAAGCCGAGTATGTTGCTGCTGCTAGCTGCTGTGCACAGGTACTCTGGATTCAGAACCAGTTGCTGGATTATGGATTCAACTTCATGAATACCAAAATCTTCATAGACAACCAGAGCACCATATGCATTGTGAAGAACCCAGTCTTTCATCAAAGGACCAAGCATATTGAGATTAGGCATCACTTTATAAGAGATGCCAATGAAAAGAACTTGATACAGGTGCTGAAGATTCACACCGATGATAATGTGGCTGATTTACTGACCAAGGCATTTGATGGACCGAGATTTGAGTATCTGGTGGTCCATATTGGAATGGTGAATCCATCTTTCGTGAATTAAGGGAAGGTTTAAGCCTAAGGGGAGGCTTGTTGTTGTATACTTGTATATTCTAACTTTTTCACAGGTAGATATGGTGTTTTGTAGGATATTATTTTCTTGAGATTGCAGGTAGTCAATACTGCTGCTAGTTGTACAGTATTCCTGCTGACAGGTTGATTTCTGCTGGTAGTACTATGATTCTACTAGTAGTTATACTTTCTGCTGGATGCTTTGTTTCTGCTGGTAGCTATGGATTATGCTGCTGGTTCCGTGTTCATGCTGGTGGGCATACTTCTGCTGGTGGATTCATTTCTGCTGATAGGGTGTGTATTCCTGCTGTTTGCACGGTTTCTGCTGTTGGTTGAATCTTTCTGCTGGCTGAATACATTCATGCTGCTGGAGTTGTTTATGCTGTCAATACATCCTTTTATGCTGCTGAACTAGTTTGTGCTGGTAGTATCATGTTTCTGCTGGCTGAGTTATTTCTGCTGGTAGTCTCCATTCCTGCTGGTGTATCAATGTATCTGCTGAATGAATAGTTTGTGCTGCTCATATATTCACTCTGCTGCTTGACTTGTTTCTGCTGGTTTTAAGAGTGGTTACTGATGTTTGACTTTATACCTGCTGGTCTTAAAATGGAAGTTGAATAGTTTTCGTTTTAAATCTAGTTTAAATGGTGATTGGCGGCTACCACTTGCCTGAACAGGCGGCGTCCAAGTTGCTTTTCACTTAATTATTTCAACTTCCAAGGTTAAAATTTTACCAATCAAATTAAAAGGATATCTTTTCATAAATTGGACAAAATTAACCTAATTAATCGCAAATCAATTTTTCATCTTTCCCACACATACACCAACATCTTTTGCCTCTGCATACTCTGTATCTTCAACCTAACTGCAATCATCACCAATGGCGGCACTCAAGTACAACGATGATCACAACAAGATCACATATTTGGGAAGGGAAAGAGGCTGCGAGGACTTCAAAGATATCCTCAGGTATTTGGACCATTCTCCATTAAGGTATGCTTTGACTCATGCCCCTCCGGTCGTGTTTGACTCATTGGTCAAACAATTTTGGACAACAGCTATTGTTCGCCCAAATGCTGCTGGGTCTCATGACCTAGTCGCCACTATTGACGGCCGTGAGGTGGTCGTAACTGAGTCTCTCATTAGGACTCAGTTACACTTTGACGATGCCAATGGCATTTTGACATGGCCTATTCCTGAGATTCTTGAGGGGGAGGAGGGTTATTGGGTAATCGATGGATGGAGACTCTCACTTTTATTAAACACCATTTATCTCTCAGATGGAGATTTCTGGTGCACACCCTTATGCACTGTCGGAGTCCTAAGTCTGGACGTTGGAATCATTTTCCGATTTCCATTGCCAAAGCCATATTTGTTTGTCGGCTGTCGGGTTTATATAATCTTCGATTTATTTTAGAGGGATGGATTGGAATCTTAAGGCTAAACAGCATAAAATTTTTAATGTATACCAAGGTTTACTACAAATGAATTGTGGCATTAGAGACAGCTGGACGAACCCATAGACCAACTTTTGACTTTACTAGGAAAATATTCGCCAATATGAAATTTAAATGGGAGGGTCAGCCAATACCTTTGACTCCCCCCATGCTTGCCATTGCTGCTGCTGGCGATGATGCTGCTGGTGATGATGATGCTGCTAATGAAGCTGCTGGTAGTGCAGCTGAGGCACCCCTTGCACCTCACTCTCCCCCGGTTTCCCCTGTTAGGGAACCCACACCGGAGCAGCAGCCTGTATCCCAGAGACCATCCTCTCCTTCACCTACCATTCCTGAGACAGAATGGGTTGTCCCTACCCCTGTCTCACCTGTTACTGACTGGAGACCATGGCCTTATGTTTCTGAACATTCTCCCATTAGGGATCATACTCCTGAGCCTGTGTCTCCACCTACCCCGCCAGCTCAGACCTTTATCTTTGAGGAGCCCTTAGTGTTTGGCCCTGAACCTAGACCAGCTGGGTATGTGGACCCTGATGTTATTGAACCAATTCTTTTTGGCCCACCGCCCAGACCCCATGGTTATGTTGACCCTGACTTTGTGGAACCCATTATCTTTGGTCCCCAACCTAGGCCTGACAACTATCTTGAGCCTGAGGACCTTGATAATGTCATTTCCATGGAAGATGACACCACTCATGGTGGATTCCATGAGGAGTCACCAGTTCGGCCCGATGATGCTCCTACACCAACAGCCGATGCTGCTGGTAGGGCAGAGGACCCTGCTCTTCTAACTAGTTATCTTGCAAAGCTTGACAGGTGTATGGGAGTCTAGATCCTTGGAAACTGAGCTGGGGAAGTCGAAGAAGATAATGGGGGTGCTATTTTGACTCTTGTTTCTAGAGTCAAGAAGTTGGAGAAAACAGTTAAACAGTTGAGGGATACACGGTTGGTGGTTGATGCCTCAACAGCGGAAGGGGATGTGGATGTTCAGGATGATATTGACCTCGATGGATTATCTCGTATGGCATCTACAGCTCGTAGAGTCATGATCAACCTGCTGTTCCGTCTCGAGGATTTGGAGGAAAGAGAAGAGGAGGAGGTTCCATCTAGGCGTAAGCGTCTGCTTTTCGCACGTGCCAGGACAGTTTTTTACTAACTCAGCTTTGTGCATGTTTCCTGCTACCCTTTTATGCGTGTGCTTTTCCCTCGCACACAGCAGTCACTGAACCTGCTGGTCCATCTGTTGCTGCTGATAAGGGAAAGGCTCCTATGCCTGATTTGGATATACCTGCTGAGTTTCTTGCAGAGGATGCACAAGCCAGGCAACGCTTAGAAGAAGAACAGGCTAGTGAGCGGTTGGTCATACAGTTCCGGGTGTGGATTTGGGTCTCAGGAAGACTTTGCAATCTGTTTTGAAGAGCGTGCAAAAGGAATTTGACGCAGTATCATGCTTGCGGCATGACAGAAACAGCTGGTTGACTTGATGATGCAAGTTGGTTTAATCTGCATTGCAAAAGTGTGTTGGCGCTGATGTAAACGAGGGAACTTTATGAGCGCAAGATGCTGTTAAGGAACGGATGAAGCGAACCTTGGCGGATTTAACGGTATCGACGCTCTCAAGGTAAGCCCATGAGAAATCTGAAGGTCACACAGATGATGCGCAAACTTGGTTAAATCAATGTTGTGTGCAGACTCAATAATGGGTACCTTCACGATGAAAAGATCCGTCAAGGCTATGAATCAAAAATAGTTGGTTGAAGAGTACGAGTATATCTGTAGACGCCTTGAAAAGGATCGCTTGTTGAGTGCTCAGTACAACCTTTTTTGACCCAAGCCTGCCATTTCTGAGCCTCCTTCTAAGAGACAAAGGGTGAACAGTGCTTCTTCTCAACCAGTAGTGTTTCCTGCTGCTACAATTATACTGATGATGATCCTTGATTTTTTCTTGCTGGGGTTGGGTTTGGGTTGCTCTAATTCTGTGGTTCAGCTACAAATGGCTGGCCTCTGGTGCTTTCATCTGCTGGTGGTTTTTTTTTGTAGTACATTTGATGCTACAGGTATTGGACTCTACTGTCACCTCTACATAAGCTATGGATTCTGCTGTTACGCCGTGGTTTGGTGTTTCACCGTTTGCAGTTTGCTGCTCAGTTTTCACCGTCCATGTTTTATTGATCACGTACCAATTGATGTGTCTGTTTGGAATTCCACATTCAGGAGGTATTCTTGATTTTATTTTTCTTGAAAGTGATGAGGT
The DNA here is from genome assembly GCA_026074375.1 of Tanacetum coccineum. NCBI lineage: Eukaryota > Viridiplantae > Streptophyta > Magnoliopsida > Asterales > Asteraceae > Tanacetum > Tanacetum coccineum. Next base: position 26,045 of record BQNB010028254.1, on the reverse strand, counting down.
AGAAACATATTGTATTGTCAGTATTTGCTGATGACCCTGTCTCGGATGACGACGTGTTTGCTGAGATATCTTCGGGGTAAGTATGGTTTCTGATGATGGGGTTGTGTTTGTGGACAATATCTCTGATGATGAGATTGTTGACCCACGGGTAAAGGTTGAAACCATTACTGAATCTGCCGCTTCTCCTCCTCGGTCTCGTCGTAAACATCTTGGGGTGCGAAGTGATGACTTCCTATGGGATAAACCTGTTGAGGACTTTTTCAGCTCTGAGAGTGAGAGTGATGATGACATGGAAAATTATATTCCCCCTCTTCCGTATGGTGGATTTAAAGATTGGGAGATTGTGAGTTGTCCCTTGGACTTTTCTTTATCATGTTTACCATCGGAAAACACGGACGGCAAAGTGCTTTACCTACTTGAAAGAGTTGCTGCCTCATGTTTATCGTGAGGATCTCCTTCTTTTGCGTCGACGGATGAATAGGTACTTTCGGTTAAACCCAGACGTCAATGTTGGTTTAGACCTCTGGAGGGATGTGAATATGTTGTGTCAGTCGCTTCATTCTGATGATGTAGAAGACTTTTGGAGTACACAAGATGACTGGATTGTGAGTAGCTGGAAGCTGTATCCTAAGAGCTCTGTTCATGTCCTGGATTTGACGAATGGGAAGACTGTGTATATGTTTGTGGACAAGGTCTATCCTATCCGGGCAACACTGCTTGAACGTATGTTACGCCACAGGCTCACAGTTCCACCCTCATATTGTCGGGATGTTTTTGTTGCTGGGAATGTTATTCAGACGGTCCAGACTGGCTTACGGCAAGCATATGAGTGTCTTGCATCTGCTCCTATGTAAGTTGTTTCTGAGTTACTGTTTGTAGTTACCTCAATAGTTTCGTTTATTTATTTAAAAAAAAAAAATAGCATAAATCTTTAGATTTTCGTCATCCCTGTAATTAGTATAGTGATTGTAAAGATATAGTATTGCATAATTTTGGTTGTTAGTGCTCTGCACTGCACGACATTTGGTTTCAGCTCACCAATGCTAACTGCAAGAAAGGTCTGGCTCACCATTGCAAACGCTTTGGTGTGTAAACTAAAATCCATTGATAGATGTAAAGGGTTTGCTAAAAATTCATATGGCCTTCACCCTACCATGTTCTTGTATCAAAGAGTGGCTAGTCCAGAGGGTACGACTCTTGGTAATGACCTTTATAAAATCCGTGATGGTTGCCAGGTTATCCAAAACATGGTTAGGTTTTCATTTCCATGTTCTGTTGGGATGAAAAAATGGACTAGTCCAAGAGAGTACCGGCTCTTGGTAAAGACTTTACGCAAATCCGTTGATTGTGACATTTATCTAAAAATTGTATGGTTAATTTTGACTCAACACATATTACTCTGTGTATGAAGAGTTGGCTAGTCCTGAGCAAACGGCTACAGGTAAAGACATGTCAAATCCGTTGCATGGCTGTGACGGTTTGCCAAAAACTGTTAGGGTATTCCAATTCACCCTTGATTCACGTTCTGAGAAATTGGACTGGTTTTGTTACGCCAGGTGTTTGTTTTCTCCAAGTATCATCATAGCCCAAGGAGTGATAGCTACTTGGTAAAGGCTTATCAAATCTACTTATGTTGCTGCCAAGACTGGAAGCTGCTGTTCTTTGCCGATGCTACTTCATTTGATTCTGCTGTTCATCGAGTTCATGCTGTTTCTTTTGATGCTGCTGTTTTGGATGCTGCTGCTACGGTTTCTGCTGCTTGTCTTATTGACTGCTGTGACATTTATATCTGTGGTATTTGCGAGGCTGCGGGTTCTCTGTTCTTGTTGTCTTCATCTATAGTTGCTGAATACTTTGTTTTGATGTACTCATCCTCTTGCTTTGCGAAGATTCTATCTAGAATTGGAATTACGAGTCAAACGAAGTTTAGGGGAGGATTGTTGGGAATAATGAAAACGACTAAGTGTCGTTTATTGCTGTGAGAGATGTTCGTTTCTGCTGATGGCATTAAGGTCGTTCCTGCGATTATGTTTCTGTGGTCATGTTACGTTTCTTTTGCCTAGAGATAGAATCTGCTGATCTATTTATTGACGCCCATGATTAATGTAATTATGGACATTATAGTTATATTCTAGAATTATTCATTTACACTAAATTATAGGGATGAGATATTAGGAATTAGATTGATGTATATCTCTTACGCGTTTTTAGGGATCTTGTTTTAGCAATTTACGGGGTTTCTTCTTATAAAGAAACTTTAGCATTAGGGTTTGGAAACCGATACGAATACAAAACAATTTTTATTTATGAGAGAGCATAGGGATCTTTGTTATATTTGTTCTTCTTTATACTGCATTGTTTAGTTTTCGCCTAAACATTTGTTAGAGTCTCTCACGTATATACTTGTGATTACATAAGTACTATACAACCACAAAGGCTAGAAGATCTATCTAGTTCTAGATCCTTACAAATGGCATTGTGCTTAATTCGGTTATGCATCTTTCTCATATGTTCTATGCGGACGATGTGGTGTTTATGGGGCAATGAAGTACTAAGAATATTGATACGATTATATATGTGTTGAAATGTTTTCATCGTGCTTCAGGTCTTAGTATTAATTTAAGCAAGAGTAAGTTATTGGGTGTTGTGGTGAGTGATGATAGGGTGGTGCAAGGGCTTGGGGCAAATAGAAATTGGTTTGTGGTGTCCTTTTATGGACTCCTTTTGTTTATTTAGTTAGAAAGTTAGGGGAATATGTCTTCGGATTAAATCTTGGGATGGATTGTGGATAAATGGTAGATCTTTGTCTTTCAAAATGGAAGGATGATAAAACATATCGATAGGTGGTCGTTTAATCCCTTCTCAGCTCGGTTCTAGGATCCATGCTATTGATCATATGTCTATATTCAAGGTAGCCATGAAGTCTTCACGGCATGGAATCAATTCGAAGTCGGGTTTTTTATGGTGTCGATTTAAATAGTTAAAAATATCGATTATGGGTGAATGGAGTACGGTTTTTGTTCTATGAGAAAAGGTGGCCTGGTGTTTCTAGTTTATATTGCGCTTAATAGTGCTCCTTATGTATAAATGGGTTTGGCCGGTTTACAACTCAAAAGAACTTGTTATGGACTTAGGGTTATTTTAAAGCTATTCCATGGCTGTAAGATGGGAAAAAATGGTTGCGGGATTCAGGTTGGTTACAAGTCCATTTGGCGATGCATTCTCCAGAGGGGGAATACATTGAAGATAAAAGGTATACACTTGAATAATTTTATGCAGAAAAAGCTTGGCAATGGTGCGGATACTTATTTTTGGGAGGATTTGTGGCATGGAGACATGGTTTTGAAACAAAGATATCCTAGGCTTTATGCGCTGGAAGTGAAGAAGACTGTCGATGTGGCTTCTAAACTGTCACAGGAGAACTTGACCTGGTCTTTTCGTCGTGCTCCTAGAAGCGGAGTGGAACAAGATCAGTTGACGGATTTGACGACTTACATGGAAGGTGTTGTTCTTGGTGTCACGCCTGATAGGTGGTATTGGACGCTTGTGGTTCGAGAGAGTATCGGTAGTTCGGCTAGAAAGGTGTTGTTTTTGGATCTGGGGGTGGGATTTGGTTCAAAGGAGGTGGTGTTGATGATTCTGGACCCGCCATTATAATGTCGTTGCTGACTATGCTGAATTGATAAAATGTTCAAACGTTGCACTTGCATACCAATAACATTAAACGTTCACTTAATCAACATAATACTGAGTTGGGAAAAGATTCGGATTTTACTCATACATCTAACTTTCCTGCTTCTAAGCTATTTCTACCTTTAAACATTAGTAGTATTAAATTGGCTATAAAGTAAGCATAAAAAGTGCTATTTTGTTATTACGAGGAAAAAACAGAGGTATTTTTTTTAGAACGGCGGTTTTTTTTAAATTAGCAGAGCTAGAAATTACATAGAATCAATGAAGATTACAGGATTATGTAACCAACCTATCCAACTAAACTTAGACTTGGGATTCCTAGATGAAATCCACAAGTATGATTGTGAAACAACAGAGTCCCAAAGCAACGCCTTCTTAGGAGGAGGACTAGAGAAGACCAACCGGTTACGAAAACTCCAGATAGACCATAAAAGAGTTCCACCCACCCCCTCAAGAAACGTGCGAACCTTGGTAGAGGCACGCAAAGAGTCGAGCCAAGAATACCACTCCAGAATATTAGCACAAACCGGGATGTCTAAGTCCCACCATTTAGCAAGTAAGTTCCACAAATGTTTTGCCATATCGCAATTAAAAAAGAGATGGTTAACCGATTCAACATCATCTTGGCAAATGGGACATAAGACCGAACCGACATCGATGCCTTTCCGCTGCAAATTGATCTTGGATGGAAGTTTATTAAGGCCCAATCTCCAAAGAAAAATGTTGACTTTAATGGGAATACATTTATTCCAGCGTGTAGCTACATTATCAACCTCAAGAGTGTGTTCATCCACGAGGAGACGAACAGACGCAACCGAAAAGCCTACAGAAGCATGCAACGACCACTTCCAAGAGTCACGTTGATCAGAGAGAACAACATCCCCGATGGCAGCAAGAAGAAAATCAAATTGAGATGACTCAGCACCTCCTCTTGGAGCACGTCTAAGGACTGAAGACCAATCAGAAAGATGAATCCGATTCACCACAAGACATTCTCTATCTATTTCGAGCAAAAAAAATACAAGGAACTCGAAGTCTAAAAGGTTGATCCCCACACCAAATGTCTTCCCAAAACCTGGTATGAACTCCATTCCCAATCTTACGAGAACACATAGACAGAAGATCGATATTGGTACTCTCGTGGTTCACCTAAAAAGTAACAACACAGTTTTTTATCAGTTTATGTTTTATACTTTTTTCCAGTTTAATACTTTTGACTTGTTAAACTTTATATTTTTCATTTCATATTTTTCGTTTCACAGTTTTATAATATAAAAATAAGGAAAAAAACCAAAAAATAGAAGGGTGCAAATGGTAAAAATAGAGGGGACTTTATAATAACCTTGAGAGGGAAGTGCAAAAATTATCCTTGTGGTTTGTCAAAAAACTGTCTCACGTCTCTCGTTAAATAATTGTTCAAAACACATCCCTCCGTCAATGTTTTGAGGCACGATTCATCCCTTGGACTAACGGTGCAAATTTTTTTCCGTTAAGTATTAACGAAGGTTTAAAAGGAGGGTATTGTTGTCTTTTTGCTGTCACAAGGATGTATCGTGAACTTTTGTTTTAAAAATAATAATTTTTTTTAGTTTTTGTTTGTTTTTTAATTTTGTTTAAAAAAATAACTTTTTTACATTATTATTCGTAAAAATATTTAAGATTTTTTTACAATTTTTTTGCAAAAAAAAATCTCACATTTTAAAATCTTAAATTGTTGAAAAAAAATTAATTTTTTTTCGTACTTTTTCAATTAAAAATAATAATTTTTTACGTTATTATTCGTGAAAAAATTTAAAAAAAATTACAAAACTTTAAAAGAAATTTCGTACTTTTGAAGAAGTTGAATTTCCCAAACTTGTGTCTTATGTCTTGCACTATCCACGTGACGTCGAACTTATAAGTAAATCTATGAAATATAAGTAGACCGCAACCTCTTGACAAAATCCTCATCTATATGAGACACTGAGCACAACAACGTAACTCCTTAAAGTGATAGCAAGTGTGAGCATTAAGCACCATAAGAAAAATCACACACCCTTGCTAGATTCGTCAAGTCTTCGTCACACCATTGTAAGCACGAACAAGTTATCTTAAAAGCCAACCACAACTTTAAGATATGATAAGACACGCACCTGTGAAACTCAACTACGACATCAAATAAGCAATATTCGATTTTCTTCATAATCACCTCTTCAATAAATCTCCAAATACGAGCCATTATTATCTTCCCCTTAAACGAAGCATTTGAGATTCAAATCCATCCAAAAATATGCACTGTACGATATCGTCTTCACATCCGAGAACCAAAAATTACGCTCTGTCCGATATCGAACAAAGCTAGCAGTATAAACTAACTTCTCGGATGAAACTAGCAGTACCTTCGAACATAACAGCGGTACTTTCACAACGAGCAGTACTTTGAGCATAATGAGCAGTACTTTCGAATAGAAGCAGTACTTTCGAACAGTACCTTGAGCAGTGCCTTCATTCTTCATAGAAACCCTTGATAGTAACAATGATTTACAATTGTATTGCATACCAATTAAGGTAGAGAGGACAATTATAAATATTGATATATCAATTAACTCAAAAACCCCATAAAACTTTAACCACAAATCGATTTCTTGAAAATTAGGGTTTTAGGGTTTCTTCAAAAACCTTGTAGATCCCAGATCAAGAGCCCCATGGCTCTGATACCACATGTTGAAAATCGTTTAGCCCATCTAGGATCGTTTTACAGATAATATTGAACACGCAGCGGAATAATAAGAAAGCAATATTATCAAACAAGGTTTTTCATTCAAACGATTCCTATTTACCCCAACCTATAACATGGGGCTACACCAACTAATTATGGTGTACTAACTAACTAACTAACTAGACTCTCATTGGGAGAGTTCTATGTATGATGGATATTAAAACCTATGAGTCTATGTCTCTTTATATAAGGAGAGAGCATAAGACGTTACAAAGAATTCTAATCAAACACATTAATGCTATTAATTATCATTAAGTCCATCATTAAAGAGTTACATTCTTCGTAACTTCCCAGATCATTAAGTCCTTCTTTATGTTAATCTTGTAAACTTCCCAATCTGTCGGATTAAGTCCTTTCTTGTTTCATTCTTTTGTTCTTTTGTCTCATCAACATCTATAATTCCCAACACAAGGGCACATTGCTTCCTTCAGCGGTCTTTTCTTTGACACCAAGCGTTTTTGATAGTGGACAATGGGTGGGTGGCTGGGTGGTAACGTTAAGCCATTGGCATTCATTGTTTTCTAAGGTGGATTTTTCCCTAGGATGTTGGCGTCCTACGGCTGGATGACACCCAACTTGGTGTACAAAAGTTAAGCGCTAGGTTTGTATTTGCCCGACTATACACAGTTATTCGGGTATGGATGCGTAACCCGTTCTTTGTACCAATCAAGTCGAATTTTGTTCAGTGAATCCTGACACAAGGATATGAAAAAACACCGTTATCTTATCGTGGGATGCGATCCAACGAGTAGCTACGACGTGGAGAGTAAGTATATAACTTTGGGGAGTAATCGAACTGTAATATAGGGTTTTTTATGATACGTGTTATTGACGGATAATCGTCTTCCTTTATAAGGCCGAGTAGGCCCTAGGTTTCCTCATCTTTCAGGCCCACAGGCCCGTCCATATCTATCTGGGCCTTTAGACTTATCTTAACCTATTCAAATAAGCAGATGTGGATTACTCTTTATTAGGTTAGATCTATCTTTTCCTAAGATGCTCATAAAGATATAGCATGCTAAAAAAGTCACGGTCGCTGGGGAAACCGCGCCTTGGTAGCCGTTGGCCAGACGGAGTTGTCCGCGGTTGTGACCGCGCCCAGGGCCCTGTTGGCCCACAAAGTATGATAACAATGAGAACCCATTTATCGTTATGAGTGCCGGTTCGGGTCGGTCCATAATTTCTTTTCTATACGTCATCAGTGTCCGTTATGTGAATTGCAACCTGATTCACATGAACATCTATTCTTTGAGTGCTCTTTTTCGCAACAAGTTTGGAATCACATGAAGACGTATGCAGGGATGGATTCTTCGGTTCTTGTTTTCTCCTATATTCTGGCTTCTCTTATTCCGATTGCTAATTATAGGTCGAACAAAGGAGTGTTTTTGGATAAGTTGGTGCGTGGCTGGGGGCTTGTGACTAATTTATTTGGCCAAGAGAGGATATTGGCATTTCTTTTTTAAGAAGAACATACGGCCGATTGAAGCAATTTTTATGCATTATGAACTATATCCGTCTCAAACTCCTCTCGTGCAAGATTTAAATAGTTATCTAACCGATGGTTGTGATGTTCTCTAGGCTTTGCTGAAGGTTGTCTTGATATTGGTGTTTATCTAATGTGATGGTGTTATGACTTGTTATGTGTTATTAGGTAGTTAGTAATTGCTAGCTTGTATTCATATAGGCAATGTCATATGATTTTAGCGGTTATGTTCAAAGGTGTAGCTTTGAGGTTAATATGATAGTCAACCACATTACATTGTACTTATTGGTTTTTTTTTGGCTTTTAATATATTTTACCGGGTTAAGTCCTTTTTACCCAAAAAAAATAATAATTTATACCAGTTAAAAAGTAGAATCTAAAACAGTAATGAAGAAGCAAAAATAGGCTGATTTACACAGATGTAGTATATATATGATAAGAGTTCCATTTTTATTTTATAGGATTCTTTTCGATATTACTATATTCAAAATCACAATCTTTTCGGAGTTAATAATATCGAGCAGTACCGCGAGTAGATATCTTAATAAACAATTGTTTTACATTTAACTTGCCTTTCTGGCGTCATGCTTAAGTATGTCAAGGGTTGAAGAAAAACCCAACAACCTATTATTTAGTTGGATTTAGTGGATGATGCACTGTCGCTTACTTGCGTTAATATATCTGTTAATGAAATAATTAATATTCCAACTATTGTAATCTGAAATGTGCTTGTTGTCTGTCCGTATATAGATAACATTAGTTGTATTACCCATCATCTATCTTAATTTTAAGACTTGTCTAATCTCTAGAGCCATTGATTTGTTAACCCGGGAAATATAGCGGCTACGACTGAATATCCATGGATTTGGCAAGTCGCCGAGTTTACGAATTAACTTAACTGCATTGCACTATACTAGACAATTGAGCCCATAAACTTTGCGCTAATATAAGAAATCAACGGTGTTACTATTTTGATTTCTCTTTTGCTAGTGACAAGTTCGGTAATTTATGATGATTTATGCAAAAATCTCTCTTTCAATACCGTACAAGTTTTTTAGCTGCTACAGTGCTACAGTACCGGCCCAAAAACTAGCTCAAAATTTGGCCCAAAGTAAATTTTTTTTTTTACAAAACGGACCATCAACTTTTAATTGTTTACGACTTTTTTGCATAAATTTTTAAAAAAATAATAAAAAAGGCCCCTCAAGTTTATTTTTTTCGCAACTTTTTTACATAAATTTTTTAAATAAAAAATATACGGACATAAATGCTTCTGGACCACGAATAAAATGAGACCAGTATTGATATTTACCAAACCGAAACTTGCACAACAACAATGCAAAAAACTTAACTCACGCGGCAACGCGCGGGGTAATTACCCCCTCGTTTTATTACAAGTAGCACATAAAAGGTCACGTCTTACGTGTGTACTAAGTTGTCAGATCACATTGTACTAGCACATCACGTGTGCGCTGACATGGGTGAACCTGGAATGCACCTTCAAGGTTAGAGAGAGGTGCAAAAATCAACCATGTGGTTTATTAAAAAACTATTTCACGTCCCTCGTTAAATAATTGTCCAAAACACATTTCTCCGTCAATGTTTTGGGACACGATACATCCCTTGGACTAACGATGCAAATTTTTTGAGGCCCGGTACATCCATGAGGACTAACGGTGCAAATTTTTTTCCGTTAAGTATTAACGAGGGTCTAAAAAAAAGGTATTGTTTTCTTTTTGCTGCCACATGGATGTATCGTGAACCTTTGTTTTAAATTTTTTTTTTTTAGTTTTTGTTTGTTTTTTAATTTTGTTTAAAAAAATAACTTTTTGTACATTGTTTCCTGGACGCCTACAAAGGCTATCACCAAATATAGATGGCGGAACAAGATGAGGAAAAGACGGCTTTCCACACCAGTCACGGGGTATATTGCTACAAAAAAATGCCCTTCGGCCTCAAGAACGCTGGCGCCACATACCAGCGACTGGTAGACAAGGCCTTTGACAGACAAATCAGTCAGAACCTAGAGATATACGTGGACGACTTGGTCATCAAGATTCACACGGAAACAGAGCTGCTACGGGATATAGAAGAAACATTTCGTACGTTACGAAAAATCAACATGAAACTTAATCCCAAAAAATGTACGTTCAGAGCAGCAGAAGGAATGTTTCTAAGATACATGATTAGTCCGGAAGGAATAAAACTGTGCCCAGACAAGACGGAGGCCGTGTTACAGCTCCCATCCCCACGGACAATCAAAGAGGTCCAAAGCCTCAATGGGAAGCTAGCTAGTCTGAATAGATTCCTCTCTAAATCGGCGGAAAAATCTTTGCCACTATTCAAAACCTTGAAGAAGTGCATCGAAAAAAGTGACTTCCATTGGACGCCAGAAGCAGAACAGGCTTTTAAGCAGCTGAAACAGCATTTAGCAAAACTACCCATGCTGGTAGCGCCAAAACCTAAGGAAGAACAGATGATGTACTTATCCGCCTCTTACGGAGCGATTAGTGTGGTTTTGATGACTGAAAGAGACACAGTCCAGACACAGGTCTATTTCGTGAGCCGAGCACTGTAAGCTCCCGAGATAAACTATACCCCGATGGAAAAGCTAGTCCTGGCGCTAGTCTGCACTGCCAAAAGGTTACGAAGATACTTCCAGGCGCATCCCATTGTGGTCATCACCGACCAGCCCATCAAGCAAGTGATATCACGTCCCGACGTGGCAGGGTGATTACAAAAATAGAGCGTCATGCTAGGGGAGCATAATATCACATACCGACCGCGGACATCTATGAAAGGCCAGATCCTAGCAAACTTCCTCGTTGAGAAGCCGGGCGACGCTCCACCAAAGGCATCGGTGATAGAAACTCCACAAGAGCCGTGAACACTATTCACGCACGGATCATCATGTGTTGGTGGATTAGGTGCTGGGCTAATACTAACAAGCCCAGAAAGAATGGAGTTTACCTACGCGCTAAGGTTTTAATTCGCCGCTTCCAACAATGAGGCAGAATATGAACCACTGATAGCGGGGCTCCAGATCGCGGCGCGAATGGGAGTACGCAATATACAGGTAAGCGTCGACTCTAAGCTGGTGGCAAACCAAGTTCTCGGGACGTATATTGCCAAGGAAGAAAATATGATCAAATACCTAGAGAAAACCAAAAGCCTGATCAACTGCTTCAATAGTTTTTCCATAAGCCAGGTCCCAAGAAGTAAAAACAAGAAAGCCGATGCCTTGAGCAAAATCGCGTCAACCAGCTTTGCGCACCTATCAAAACAAGTCCTGGTCGAAATACTTAAAGAAAAATCCATACAAGAGAAAGAAGTGGCGGCAGTGGTAGAGGAAGAAGGACCAACATGGATGACGCCGATAATAGAATATTTGAGAGATGAGACTCTTCCAAACGATCGAAAGGAGGCAAGCAAACTCCGCATTAAGGCCAGACAATATGAATTGTTGGAAGGGATTCTTTACAGGCGCTCGTTCTTGAAGCCATGGCTAAGGTGTGTCGGACCACTTCAAGCGGATTACGTAATCCGGGAGATTCATGAGGGATCGTGCAGTATGCATGCAGGGCCACGATCCGTGGTCGCCAAGGCCATGCGGTCCGGGTATTACTGGCCAACCATGCATCGGGACGCACGAGAGATTATACGCAAGTGTAAAGATTGCCAGATACACCGTCCAGTGCCAAGACATCCTCAGCAGCCGCTGGCCCCCATCACGGCCCCGTGGCCATTCTACAAATAGGGGATTGACATCGCTGGTCCTTTCCCGGAAGGGCCAGGGAAGGTCAAGTTCTTGATAGTCGCTATGGATTATTTCACAAAGTGGATAGAGGCAAAGGCTGTGGCGACAATTAGCGGCAGTCAAGTGAAGAAGTTTGTATGGGATAACATTGTATGCCGTTTTGGACTCCCCGGAGAGATAGTCTCGGACAACGGCAAACAGTTCAGCGGCGACCCATTCAAAGATTGGTGCGAAAAGTTAAATATCGTACAGCGCTTCGCCTCAGTAAAACATCCGCAGTCCAATGGACTCGTGGAAAGGGCAAATAGAAGCTTGGGTGAAGGGATCAAGGCCCGCCTGGGTGAAGGAAATAAGAATTGGCTGGAAGAACTCCCCCATGTCCTTTGGGCCCATCGTACGATGATCAAGTCAAGCAACGACGACACTCCGTTTTCCCTGACCTATGGGACGGAGGCCGTCATACCTGCAGAAATCGGAATGCCAACATACCGCACCGCGGTAGTGGACGTCGTGCACAATGATGAAGAGCTACGGCTAAATTTGGATCTACTTGAAGAAAGGCGCGAGCGCGCGGCAATCCGTGAGGCTAAGGCCAAGTCGAATATGACAAAGTACTACAATGCTAGGGTCAGAGGTGTTACTTTCAGGCCAGGAGACTTTGTCTATCGTAGTAATGACGCTAGTCATGCCGTAGATGGAGGGAAGCTTGGCCCGAAGTGGGAAGGACCTTATGAGGTAACGGAAGCACTGGGAGATGGAGCATACAAGCTAAGATCTACTGACGGGACGGTCCTCCCAAGGACATGGAACATCGCCAATCTAAAGAAGTGTTACCTTTGAGCCACGGTTCATGCATGGATGAATTCGCACTACAATTAGGACTCGTAATAAAGTAATCCATGTATTTTTTTCCTTTTTGTTTTTAGGGCATGAATAAAACTCCGCTGGGTCTAGCTAACCCAGCGCTTTCTTTATATGAAAAGTTAAACCTTTTTTAAGTAAATCTCTCTTTTTCTTTAATTCATATTATTTGTCATTCATGACTATCTCTGGATAATTATAGGCTAAGCATCCTTATAATCGGCTTGCCGCGTAAGAGGGTTGCAACCCCAGCGGTCACGGATTCCGCGTCCTTACTTTACGTATACCTAAGACGTTAGGTATATAAGAAAAGACTCTCACGGAGCATGTAAGACACTACCAGTGCGATTATAAACAAAATATATCAGGCAATGATAAATTACAAACATTGTTAACCACGGATATCCGTGGATATATTACAAACAAAAAATATTGTCTAAGTACCACAGACGGTATTATGGCCAATCCAAATTATACATAGGCGGTAAGGATTTGGATCTAAGCAACCTCGGAGATGCCTCATCTTCAGTCTGCGTAGCAGCATCCGCCAGCAGGATGGCAAGACCCTGAGGAGCAACGGTAGGCACTGATACTAGGACGCCGTCAGATCTGGCATGGTGGGCAGAACCGACCCCATGGGTACGACACACCACCCGACACTTCTTCTTCTTTTCGGCGTGGCTTATGTTAGCCGCGATGGCATCCGCCAACAGTATCTCCTCTTTGAAGGACCAGGGATCTTTAGGGTCGCGTACCTCAGGGTACACAGGGATCTTTAGCTGGGAAGAGCTGGGGCGAAGCTCACGGATCCACTGAGGAGTGTCTTCTCCAAATCACTCTCCAAGTATAAGGACGCCATGACGACGTCTATAGAGGCATCCTGCAACTTCTCCAGCTGATCGACTATAGGGTACTTTAAATCCTTCAGAGCATGAAGGGCCGCAACATATTTAGTATCGGCCTCTGGGTCATACGCCTCAATAGCCTCTAAATCTAGCTTATCCTTTCCGTGTTCTACCTCATGCTTAAGCCCTTCGCTCATACCTTTAGCGATCCCCGTGGAGACGACATTGGCAAATACCTGCCTCAGTTCTGTAGATTCAGAACACTTCATGACAGCTAGGCGTAGACTGTAAGAACCCGAGTTTTACGACGCGTATGACGATCGCGAATTCGACGTCATAATTATTATTTTATAAATTCGTGTGAGCGAACGCCGATATTTAAATTTTTATTGTCGTAAATAGTTATGTTCGTATTTTATTACGAATGAAAGTTTGAAATTTTTATTTTTGACGTTTCGCGAATCAACGTGATTTGAGATAATTCAACCCTTTTTATATAAATATATAAATATAAATAAATATAAATACAAAACAAGGATCAAAATCCACAAAATCAATGAAACCAGAAGTAGTATAGATATGATATTCCCGGGTCGTAGTCCCAACGAGGAGTGAATTGGAAAGTCGAGAGTTGGTTTGATATTTGATGTTTGAATAAAAAAAAGATTTGGATTTGGTTTTTCTAATTAAAATGCAAAAACGATTAAGGAAATCCTAAAAACGAAAGCTAAAATGATTTAAACCTAAAACGTAGACGGGAAAGTAAAAAACGCGAGTTAAAGAAAACTAAATTATCAAAAACTAAACCCTAAATGATTTTTTTAAGTTTTAATAATCCTAAATTACTAAATTAGAAGATATTTTAAAGAAAATCCTAAAACGAGAATGTTTAAAGTTGAAAAACGAAGAAAACGAGAACGGGGATCGAATCCCGTTCTTTAAAAAAGTGAGATTTTGCAAAAATTAACCTACGAAAGTTTTTCTATTTTTCCTAAGTGAAGAATGATAAAAGAAAATTTTGTAAAAAAAGAATTATATTTTTTTGACTTTTTTATGAATTAAAAATGATTTTAAAGAAAATAAAAGATTAAAAATAGTAAACTTAAATGAAAAATTCTGAAAAAATAAGGAAAAGTAGATTGAAGGATGCTGGTTCTATGAAAAATAAAAGCTGGAAAAAAAAGCTTATAAATAAGCTGTAAATAAGCAAAACGAGCTTATTAGCTTAAAGGGAAGAAAATGACTATAAAGGTTTAATTTCGCAAGGAAATGTTGGATGAGCTAATGGAGCAAAGTGATTATGAGGGTGTGAGTGTGGGACGTTTGTTATAAAGGGGGAGGTCCAGGGTTCGAGCCTGGGCCTCTCTCTTTTTATAAAAACCTTTTTTTTTCTTTTTTTTTAAAACTTGTAAAACTAGAGAAAATAAGCAATATTAACAAAGACCACTTTTTATAAAACTGAAAATTAAGCTGGAAAATAAGCACAAAATGCTAACAGAACCTACTTTTAACTAAATCCTAGTACTAAGCTAACTGCTATGGCAATTTAAGCAAAATAAGCTAGGCAAAAGACTAAATAAGCAAAAGCAGATAATATTCTACACCTAAACAGCAAATATGAACAAAAATAAGCACAAGAGAGCTAGCAAATAAGCAGAAAAGGCAATAAGCTATGGGGGCAAAAAGAGTAAACCACAGCCTAAGGGGACTTTTTGGGACTTATTTCTAAGCACCTAGAGTGAACCTTAGGGGAAGAGGCTTGAATGAGCTTAAAGTGTGACCAGCTGGCTACAAGAACAAGCAA
>BQNB010028253.1:0-56832 GCA_026074375.1 Tanacetum coccineum | reverse complement strand
TTTGTCTGTTTTTGGTCATTTAAGCTCATTTTTGAAGGTAAAAGATATGTGTAATTAAGCACATATCAGAGACTTAGAGATATGATGGATGTTGTGAGTCAGAGAGTTGTCCAGTCTCAGCATAGAGAGTTGCGTGTTCAGAGGGAGATGAGACAGATTTAGCGTTTTAGATTTTATGATCGTATGTGGATTACTAGGATTGAGGCTTATGCCAGGAGGCATTTGGGGTACCATTGTTAGATTATTCCTGGAGTATCTTAGTGTTGACCTATAGCAAGCACCTAGTAGTAAGCTAATATTTAGGATTTGTAAATCCTAATATTTTGGAACCTGTTGTAACATTAGTAATGGATGAATATAAATTCAATGTTACCATTCTATGTTCGATATTATTAACTTAATGATATTTTCTTTTGCTTATTGCATATTGCATTATTACTAAATCGTGGCATTATCATGAAGTTATTATGATTTTTTATTTCCGTATAATAATACTTGTTATTTTATTTGAACCCTGTTAACCACCTCGTATCACCATGAGTTTATCATCATTTGGTATTGTTTTATGATGTAGGACAATGCCTAACACTCGATCTAGAGCATCAAGGACACGTAAAGGACTTAACGAGCAAATTGATCATCAAATGGCAAGAGCGTTAGGAGCACGTACCACTGCCAGGAACCTTGAACCCCTTATGAGAGATGGGGGTGGTCAGGAGGAAGTAAATGGAAATGGAGGAAATGGAAATGGAGGGAACGGAAATGGAAGAAACAGAAATGGTAATGGGAACGGAGGAGGAAATGGCTATAACTTCAGAGGATTTGTGCCTGATCGAGAGTGCACATATCAAGACTTCTGGAAGTGCCAACCACTTAGCTTTAATGGGACAGAATAGGGGTTTGTTAGGGATTAAATTGTTGGTCCGAGAAGATGGAAACGATATTCGAACATTACACTTGTCCCAGAGAGGTACCAATGAAGTATGCTTCGTGCACAGCTTCTGAAGTTAGAGACATTGGCAAAAGTGGAACTCCCATAAGAGGAAAATTGGAATTGAGGCCGCCTATGCCATAAGTTGGGCAGAACTTATGAAGTTGATGACAGAAGTGTACTGTCCAAGAAATGAGGTCCAGAAGATGGAGACCGAGATGTGAAACTTGGCTGTGAAAGTAAATGACTTGACCGCTTATACCAGAAGATTTCAGGAGCTGGTTTTAGTAAGTATACTAGAATGGTCCCCAAATGCGGATGATTACAGTTGAGAGATTCTTGAGGTTTGCTTGCAATATGGGAAAATAAACCTAGATTAAAATTAATTCCTAAAAAATTAGAATAAACTAAAAAAAAGAAGGAAAAACAAGACCTAATGACCCCACGCATGACCACACAATCAACCGAAGGACCCCCCTTCGCCCTCCTCACCCTACGCACAACACGCCCGCGCCCCCCCCCAACCAACCCACCGCCACTCCACTCTAACAAAAACCCCCACCCTCCTCACCACAGAACCCTCCTCCCCACCCCCTTTCCGCAAACTCCACCCCCCCTACCCCCCAGCTCCCCTTCCCCTATACTCCTCTCCAAACCTTACCACTTCACTCCCCCATCCCAACCCAACAACCCACCCATACCGTCCCCTCACCATAAACAACTTACACCATCAATCCCAAAACTTCACCCACCTCCCCATCCCCCCGGCCCCATGCCTTCCATACCCACCCCAAAACCCCCCCGCCAAACCCCCCCACACCACCCCTGTTACCCACTCCAATCTCCACGGTCCCACCAACCCCACCTCCCCCCCCAGATTCGATCCTCAACCTACCCCGAGAAAATCGTTAACACCTCTACCAAACCTACACTATACATCCTATCCCCACACCACCCACCCCCCCCCCCCCCCCACCCCTCCCCAACCCCTCGCCCCAACTACTACATACAACCTAATCCTTATACTAACTACGAGCTAAGACTTGTTACAACTTTGGAAGTGACCGACACTTTTCGTGTTTCCAACAATAGTATTTCATAAATATTTTTATAACATTTATAAAAATATTTGTTATTCAATTGGAAACCCGGTTATGTCTTGTCCGAAGTAAAAATAAAAATAAATTTATAACCCGTATATTCGTGTTATCAACAAGCGTTTTCAAATAAAATGATGACCAATTTATTAAATATTTTTATTTAATAAAAATTGTTAATTAAATATAATTTAATTATTTTCTCGTTTCTAAATCTTGCGAGGGCATTTCAGTCACTTTTTGACTGTTTTCAGGTCTCGGTCAAAACTGAAAAGTTTTCAGGAATGTCATTTTATATCAAATTGCTTTAGAGTCCGAATAATGAAAACGTGATTTAGCGAATCGTTTTTGATAATTCAACTTAGGAATAACATATATTTTCTCATTTCAATTCAAATAAATTAAAAATGAATTTGCACGTGAGAGATGTAATAATAAATATGATTTATTATTTAAAATATGTTCCGAAAATTTTACCGGTTACGCGGTAATCGCTTTTACGTGACAGTTTAAGACCAAAAGTCAAAAGTCAAGTCGGACCCGAAAAGTCAAAGGGTAAAATAGTCATTTTAAAAATCTAAAAATTGATGTTACATCTATAGCCAACATTGCCTTTGAAGATTTGTCTTCATTATTCCCTTGCTTCCTGGTGTTGGCTTGATTCCTGAACTGACTTTCCATGCTTCTTGGTGCTCTACACTCTCTTGCAAAGTGTCTCAACTTATGACAGTTGTAACACTCAACCTTAGATTTTTCATACCCAGCAATATCATTAGCATTAATGAAAATCTTCTTGCCTGTCCTTTGATAATACTTCTATGCCCTCACACTTAGCAGAGAGAGCTACCACTTCAAATCCATTGCTTTCAAATCATCTTCATGAATTTGCTCTAAGTCCTGGTGTTGGACATTAGAACCATTTGGATTTTCAACCATGAAAGCATACACAGTATTATCACTGACGCTAGCAGTACTAACTTGTGGGCTAGCAGCATTAACATTAGGGCTAGCAATACTAACTTGTAAACTAGCAGTGTTAGTATCATTAGTACTGTTAGTGCTTGGAGCAGTCATGAAGGCCAAGTTTTGAGCTCCACTGCTTCCACCAACAGTTTTCTTTACATTTTGTTCAACAATTTTAAAGTTGTTGTACAAATCATCTATGCTCATGGTTTCAACCTCAGGCTTATTCATACACACAACTACATGAGTGTTCCACTCAGAGGGTAAGCTACTCAAAAATTTTGAGTTTAAATCTTCTTGGCAATAACCACGCCCAGAATAGCAAGCCTACTGACTATCTTCTGTAGCCTATTGAAGATAGAGTCAAGAGACTCTACACTTGTTGCACTGAAATTCTCATACTGCTGCTTTAAAAGTGTTTTTGAAGTTTTCTTGGTAGCTGCATTACCTCTAAATCTTGTTTCAATGGCAGCAAACATTGATTTTGCATCAGGATACTGGCTAAATATGAGTTGATTTTCATTAGAAAGAGCCATCAGCAGCAGGCTCCTTGCCTTGACATCATTCTTTTTATTTGTCTTATCTTTAGCAATTACAGGTATAGACATCTTTGTAACTGATGTACCATTCTCCTGTGTTGTTTGTGGTACTGACACCCATGAATCACCATTTTCTATCACCTCCCAGAGTGCATAGTCTTGGATCTAGAAATATTGCTTAATCCTTATAACCCACATCTCATACTCACCCAGTTTGAGTATAGGAAGCTTTGCAGTAGGACCAATATTTGTAGATTCAAGCTCCATGTCTTCTAGATCAAAGTTTCTTAAAGCAAAGCTCTGATACCACTTGTTGATCCCAAACCTAGATCGATTCCTTAGGTTGTCTAAGGTTAAGTTATCTTGGATAAATCCAAAATAACTTGTTGTAGAAACTTTGTATGTATATTAAACTGTATGTGGAATCTACACCTTAATACCTAGAAGTAATATGAATAAAACAGTAATCTTGAACAAACAAAGATATAACCAAATGCTTCAATATTATTAGATCAATAATACGAGTACTCTTCACTTAGTACTAGGGTTTACAACCTTGAAGCTTTTCTTAATCGACTTTGACAACTATGAAGACTTATGTGCAAAACTGATATCACAACGAATGCCCTAGAGCCTCCTTTTATAGACTTAAGGAGTCCTAGTCGGCTACAATACATTCCTAAGATATCTTAATCTTTTCTAAACATAAACGTAATCTTTTAAATAAATACATTAGGTATATCTTGTACATAAATATCTCAGTACTTATCTTCACAAGTATTCTTGTTCTCCAAACAATCTTTATCTCTTTAATTCGTCTTTATCCTCTTGACAGTAGAAAGTCTTCAAGCAGTTGTAATTCTTTCACCAGCAGCACTGAGCAGTAGTAACTTCTAAGAATCCATAAATTCTTTTAAGTCCCAACAGTTTGCCTTGAAGATGTGGAGACACTATCTGTACGGTACAAAGTGCGTTATGTTCACTGATCACAAGAGTTTGCAACACATCCTCGATCATAAGGAGCTGAACATGAGACAACGACGTTGGTTAGAGTTGTTGAGCGACTACGACTGTGAGATTCGATATCACCCAGGGAAGGCGAACGTGGTGGCTGATGCCCTAAGCCGAAATGAGAGAAGTAAGCCACTACGAGTTTGGGCCTTAGTTATGACTATAGGGTTAAATCTTCCTAAGCAGATTTTAAGTGCTTAATCGGAAGCCAGAAAAGAAGAGAACTTCATTAATGAAGATTTGCATGGCATGATCAACAAGCTAGAACCACGTGCTGACGGAACGTTATGTTTAAACAATCGAAGTTAGATTTCGTATTTTGGTAACCTGAGAGCTTTGATTATGCATGAGTCCCATAAGTCAAAGTATTCCATCCATCCTGGATCGGATAAGATGTACCAAGACATGAAGAAGTTGTATTGGTGGCCCAACATGAAGGCAGAAATTGCCACTTATGTCAGCAAGTGTTTAACATGTGCTAAGGTTAAGCTAGAATATCAAAAGTCGTCTGGTTTGTTGGTTCAACCAGAGATCCCACAATGGAAATGGGAGAATATAACAATGGACTTTCTGACTAAGTTTCCAAAGACGGCAGCCGGTCAAGACACGATTTAGGTAATCGTTGATCGTCTCACCAAGTCTGCTCATTTCTTGCATATGCGAGAAGATGACACGTTGGAGAAATTGACAAGACAATGCCTGAAGAAAGTAGTCTCAAGGCATGGAGTGCCAGTTTCGATCATCTCTGTTTGCAATGGGAGATTTACTTTACATTTTTGAAAGTCCCTTAATAAATCATTAGGTACTCGATTAGATATGAGTACAGCTTACCATCCACAGACCGATGGTCAAAGTGAGAGGACCATTCAAACATTGGAAGACATGTTGCGTACCTGTGTACTCGACTTAGGAAAAGGTTGGGATAGACACTTACCGTTGGTAGAATTTTCATATAACAACAGTTACCATACCAGCATTAAGGTTGCTCCGTTTGAGGCGTTGTATAGGCGCAAGTGCCGATCACCTATCTGCTGGGCTGAAGTTGGAAATAGTCAGCTCACTGGCCCAGAGATCACCCACGAGACGACTGAGAAGATTGTTCAAATCAAGAGCCGTATCCAAGCCGCTCATGATCGTCAAAAGAGCTATGCCGACGTAAGACGAAAACCTCTTGAGTTTCAAGTAGGAGATAAGGTCATGTTGAAAGTATCGCCATGGAAAGGGGTGATACGTTTTGACAAACGGGGAAAGTTAAACCCTCGTTATATTGGACCTTTTAAGATCATTTCTAAAGTAGGAACCGTTGCCTATCGTCTTGAACTCCCAGAGAAATTGAGCAGAGTTCATAGTACGTTTCACATCACGAATTTAAAGAAATGCTTAGCCGACGAACCTCTTGCTATACCACGGGATGAAATCCAAGTTGACGACAAACTGCACTTCATCGAAGAACTTGTCGAGATCATGGACTGTGAGGTCAAGCGTCTGAAGCAAAGTCGCATTCCAATTATGAAGATACGCTGGAACTCTAGGAGGGGTCCAAAGTTCACCTGGGAACGTGAAGATCAAATGCAAAAGAAATACCCGCACCTTTTCACCAACTATACAACCGTGGCTGAAGTTGCATCATAAGCTTTGAGGACAAAGCTCTTTTAAGGAGGAAAGGATGTCACAACCTGTAATTTTCCATTCAGTATTATACCCGTTTTCAGTCCAATAATTTGAATTTTTGGAACCACATGCTATTCATACGTTTAAGCGGGAAGTTTCCCCTCTATTTTCTGAGAAACATCTTAAAGAGTGAACCGGGACGCCTAACGTTGTAGTACATTAGAATAGCCACGTTTTAACATCTCAAGGCAATATTTGAAATTTCATAATTTTTAGTGACGTCGTTACTTACGTGTTTCATGAAATTTAAACTATATTTTGTCATCCATGCAAGCCTTGTAAATTAATTCATATTGAGCACTAGTGACCCTAAAATAATTGAGACCATTTTGGTCCCCCCTTATGGCTCACATGCACGTCCAAACCAACACCCTAGCAACATTGGGATACCATTTTGCACATTTGAATTATCTAGACAACATTCTAACAAATTAGGAGAAGAACTAGTACTAGGTAACATATGATAGGGAGATCATTTTGGTCCTCTCTTTCTTGTCCCCTAACCGAATGGTACACACAAGAGAGTGTGTGTGTGTGTGTGTGTGTGTGTGTGATCCTTGTATTCATATACCTTTGCTTCTCATTTTTAAATAATTATTTCACACACAAGTTTCATATTCTCTTGTTTTTTGCCTCTTCCAACCTACTAAAAACACAAATACATACATAAAACATATAAACTTTCCATCTTGAGTCAATAACTTTTAAAGATTGTTGAAGGTTTGATCACTAGATCATTCGAGTTTTAGTAAAACAACATTTGGGTTGTTCTTAGTCATTGTTCATCATCCAAAACCACTATTTCTTGTAAGTCTCTAATTTATTGATTAACTTGTACTTTCATAATCTTCGTGATGCATAAACATTTGTTGTACAACTTATTTTGTAAAAACAAGGATTTTGAAACTACATAAATCTTAAAAAGGGTATACTTATGGTACAAAAAATATACATATGAACATAAGGAAATCATAGTTTTGTTTTTTTTGAACGGCTGATAATAATATTATCATAGTTTTGTGATCATGGTTTTTTTATGTATTTTATGAGCTTCTTAGAAAGCTTATTTGATTATTTTGGTCTATCTACACTATAATATATATCAATATATAATATATAATAAATATATATATAATCTATATCTATATATTATATATATATAATTTAAATATATGAATGAAAATTGAAAACATAAAGGAATATTTTTTCCCAACTTATTTCTTGTAACTTAAATTTATTGTACTTATTTCTAGCTTATTTTGGAAGGGTAAAACATTAAGCTTATTTGACTTAACCAATAAGCCCAAATAAGACTTAATGGGCCTTAAAAGGCCACGTCACCCATAAGAGGGCCACGGCCCGAGCTTATTCATAAGCTTAAGGTTCGGCTTATTTTGTAATGGCTTATTGAGAGCTTATTGATAACTTATGTCAAGTGAGCGTTTGTTTGCGTCTATTTACATTGGAACCTCAACGTTTTAAATCATTTAGATAGGCTTATGGGGCCTAAAAGCCCAATAAGGATTTTAGTGACTTGTCGGACTTGTTTTAATTGAAAGTAATTTGAAAGAGATTTTTGTTAAAGTCTAGGACTTTGGAAAAGTGTGTAACATGAACGAGTCATGCCGAAATTTTATAAAAATCTTTATATTTAGAAAATATTTAGGAAAAAAAACATAAATACTAAAATGTTTTGATTAATTAAGGTTGAGTAAAATGCCAAACTACATCGATAATGGATTTTTCGCATACGTTAAAATAATAATATTATATCATATTAAGGTAATTAATATAATATTATATGTACGTACATTTATTAATAATCTAAAACTTTTTCACAAAGATCGATCACTAATATTTTTACACATAAACAAACATTTACCAAATGAATAATAAACGTTCATGCATCATTCACGCAGTTGTCATTTCGAGCCTAAATCGAAACCCATATTCTTTTAGGTCTTTCCCGTATGTCACTGTTCGTTCAAAGAAACCATACTTTTTGATGTATACTCTCTACCTTGCATTACTAAGGTGGGTTCATAGCCCCACTTTTACTCGTTTTGGATAAATATTTTATAACTTGGGGTGAGAAACATTGCTTGTTTTTTTAAATTAGACATAAGTACTATACGCGAGATTTCCCTATTTATGTGTTGCCTAAGTAGCGTTTAGACCACTATTGCCCGAATTATCATGAACTGTTAATCACCTTTAATCGATTGGCTGTTTAATGAGCACAAGTGAATAAATAGATCTATTGGGACTAATTATCCCTATCCGGTGAGTAGCGCTCACTACCCACGGGGCTCCCGATAAACGAATATATATTATGTCAAAACTGGTTAGGTAGTCTTTGGTCGGACACCTGTAAGGGCAAGCAAATACTTATAGCAATATACATGCTATCTTTCATTATTAGCTTCAGTGTCATGAGCTTAGTGCAACGTAAATACCTTTTTATGTGAAATTGTATCTCCTATGACTGTCACATACGTTTTGATATCTTGTGGTCCACTATAACAACGTTTGAACTAAACCTATGAATTCACCAACTTTTTGTTGACATTTTAAGCATGTTTTTCTCAGGTGCTTAGCATGGATGTCGTTGCTTGACTTATGTGAATTCTATTTGCCCGGACCGGTTTATCAAAAATCTACCTATGTCTTTAAATACCGTTGTTAAACTTATTTAATCTTCCGCATTTTTAACTCTTAAACCTTTAAATTTGATCGATGTAAAACATATTAATATTTTGAATTTATGCAACGGTGTTTATTTTTCAAACGTACCCTTAGAGGTCTTTCTTTATGCTTTGTACTTGATATATTCATGAATGTCACGCCCCCGGACGCTAAATCAGACGAGACCCTATTTGGGGGTATGTGAGTCCCAAATTGAACAGATCTTTGCAGCCTGCTAAGGGTGATAGCCAACTTGTATAAATACAGATTAACTCTAGAGAAACACTGACTATGAATACTTATTGTATATGCAGAATCTACACAATAGTATTAAGAAGAATAATGAATACTAAATTTTGATTTCTATTAATCTGCTAATATGATTACAGATTACTAACTATGAGATATGATTGTATGAGATGAGATCTGTGTGTTGTCAATGTGTATCAGGGAAAGGTTACATTTCCTCCCCTTAAAGAATTTCGTCCTCGTAATTCAAACTACCTAACCATCACTAAACAAATGCGGGGTACTTCAACTTCATTGTCTTCAGTTCACTACGTGAATTTAGGGCAAGTTTCGAAATTCCACCGAACTTTGCGATGGCAATCCTATTACGCTTCAACTTCTTAAACTCTCTTTTCAAAATTTCCACAGGCTCTTCTAAAAAATTCAACTTAGCATAAACTCGAATCTCATCCAAAGGCACTTGCAGTGTTGGACCAGCTAAACACTTCTTAAGGTTCGATACGTGGAACGTGTTATGAACATCGTTCAACTCCTCAGGTAAAAATTTAATTGATAGGCTACTGGAGCCTACTTTTCTCATAATCTCAAACGGTCCAACAAAACCTAGGTGCTAATTTACTCTTTCAAGGCGACATTTTGAACAAGACATAGTCACCTACACTAAAACTCTAGAGGCATCCTATCTTTTCAGCATATCTTTTCAACGATCAGCGCATCATTAAGTATTTCCTTTATTTTTTTTGATCTGCGGAGATATCCCAATTAGTCTCTTGCACTAAATCATGTCCTATCAACTGACCTTCTCCTACCTCAACCCACAAAATTGGCGAACGACACTTTCTACCATACAATGCCTCAAACGGAGCACATCTTCATCTAGAATGGATAACTATATTTAACGGATAAACTCAACCAATGGGAGAAGAACATCCCAAATTCCATTCGACAACTCCAGGGAAAGCTCGCTCTAAGCATGTCTTCCAAAGTCTGAATAGTACGCTCACTCTGACCATCGGTCTGAGGGTGATAAGCCGTACTCATATTCTAAACGAGTCCCTAATGCCTCTTGCATTGACTGCCAAAACCTTAATGTGAAACGACTATTCATGATTCCGATATAATTGTAGATCGTTCACATGTGTAGCATACTATATCATTCTAAATAACTCAATCTAGACAACACTTTCCATCTTATAATCCTCACGCATAGGTAGAATAATTGAGTTGACCTTAGTCAATCAGTCCACAATGACCAAGATTGTGTATGCAATATAATACGTCCTAGGAAACTTAGTCACAAAATCTATAGCTATCCCTTCCTATTTCCATACGAGAATCTCAGGTTGCTGGAGCAGGTCAGATGGCCTTTAATGCTCAGCCTTAACCTTCTGACAAGTCAAACACTTACTAACATATTCAACTATATCCTTTTTCATTCTAGGCCACCAATACCTATCTCTCGAATCATAATACATCTTATCAGCTCCTGGGTGTACATAGTACTTCGACTTATGGGCTTCATACATTATCAAGGTTCTCACCTCACCCTTCAAAGGTACCCATATTCGATCCAATAGTAAAAAGTTCCATCATGTGGAAAACTAGAAGGAGGTTGAATAGTTTACTGGTTTTTAATTTAATGTTTATGTTTGTTTATAAAAACTTAGATTTGACTTTTTATGAATTCAATACTTGCACAAATAGAATTACTATAAAATAAGTAGAATCTAAATAAAGAAATAAGAGATGAGAGTTTAGAAGATCAAAAATCACAACGCAAGGATTTATAGTGGTTCGGATACGAAGCACCTCTTGCCTACTCCACTCTTCGAGACCTAACTCGAGAGTTTTCTTCTATATGTCACAAACTACCTTTAGCGGAGAAAAACCGTAACAACTTTCGCTTTATATCTATTTCTGACCAATTCGCTAGATGTCGAGTTCTAATCTCTGCTATAAACCAATCTATCTGAACTTCACTAACTTCATTCACTACTTTCACGACCTTCACATCATAACTTCACTAAATTTACAAATTCTTCACGCCTTAGTATTCTTCACCACAATACTTCACTAACTTCACTACTTCACTTCTACTTTTAAACTTAACTATCAAACTTGGCCTCATCAACTTAGATTCATACTTATACTTACAACTATCACCAAGATCGATCTACTACACACTTTACTAGATATTCAAATGATTTACTAGTTAATGATATGATGCATATATGTTTGCAAAAACATCACTAATGGTGTTTTTCTTCTTCACTTGTGATAGAATAGTCTTCTTCTTGCTATTGAGGTTATTGTGCTTGGATCAATGGATATACAAGCGTTTGATTAATATGATGCAATTGGTTGTTAATGAGATGTGTCGGCTGTGTTGTTCAGTTAGATTTGTGGAAATATGGTGTGTATATAAGGGGGTATTGTCGAGTAGGTTAGAGGGATGCGGGAGGTGCAGGAGTACAGGTTGGGCGGTCCTGGTTTTTGGTGGGAGCCCTCCGTTGAAAGAGTAGGGGCCGCCGTGTCGGGGAGCGAAAGTGGGGGGATGTTGGGGTTAGGTGGTTTTGGAGGGTATTGTATTGTGGGCCGCGGGAGGCATCACTGGGGAAGAGGGGAGGGTGCGGGGTTGGTGCAGTCAGGGGGGAGGGGGATGGGGGGGGGGTAGGGGGGGCAGGGGGGAGTGGGGGTGGGGTGGAGGGGGTGGGTTATGTATGTGTATTTGTTTTTATTTGGATATTAATTGGGTGGGTTTTTTGTTTTTTGTTTTTTATCGTGTTTAGTATTTGTTTTTTCTGTTTGAGGGATTTACTTTTGTTATCTTTTTGGTTTTGTTTGGTTTAGTGCGTATTTAGATTTTTCGTTCTTGGTTGGAAGGTTTTTATTCGATCGCTCAATTTAATGATGGGGGTTGAGCTGTGGGGGGGGAGAGTGGGGGGATTGGGTTTTTGTTCGATTAGGGGGGTGGGGAGGGTGGGGAGTGAGTGGGGGGGCTTTTTATGTGTGTTTAATTTTTTTTAGGTTTTTTATATTGTCTTTATTTTGTTTTTTTCTAAGTTTAGTTGGACATTTAGTCACTAGTTTTAATATCTATTTAGGAGGGTTTTTCGTTTAGGTAGTTAGTTGGTTTTTTTTCATTCTTTTTCTTGTTTCATGATGTTGTTATCGGTGTTATTTTTATTATAATTACTGGTGTGTGTTTTTTATTTTGCTTTTGTTGTTTTTTTTTTTTTTTTTTTTTTTTTCTTTGTTTATTTTTTCTTTTTAATTTTTTTTTTTTGTTTATTTTTTATATTTTTACTTCATTTTATTTTGATATTTTTCTTACATTTTTTTTTTTTTTCTTTTTTTTCTAGCCGTTTTAGGTTTGAAAATATGAATTTCAAGAAATGTTTATTATATGAATAAAAACCATTTCTTGTAATGTAGAAAATATTTTGTAATGTTTATTAAATATGTTTACAACATTTTATACAAAGTGTTAGGTTGATTAAAAATTTCATTTGATCATAAATATGCATTAAACATTTATTTATTTATACCTTTAAGTCTATATTTTTCAAAATGGAAAGTTTATTACTAATTACTTGTTTACGTTTAAATTTTACATTAAAACGTTTTATATTTTGGTGATTATCAAAAACGTAGTAAGATGTGAAAAATATTAATAATATTTTTAGGCATTATTTCTATCAACAATCTTTCCCTTTTTGATGATTACAAAATTTAAACTCATTAAATGTAAAATTATTTTTAAACAAGTATTTAGTGAGGTTTATGTCATTTCTCCCCCTTTTTGAGAATCGCAAAAGGGCATCGTCGAGAATTGCTAGTAAAATTGACGGAATACATGCTCCCCTTTGATGTGTGCTCCCTGATTGAGCAAGTTTTATACACACATTAAAATATTATAATAATATTCTAAAGAGCAATTAAGAAAATTACCAAGTTACCCTTAGTAAAATGCACTCTCAAAAATATATATAATATAATATATAATACGTATATTTAACCGGGAAGAATGATCACCCGGTCGTTTCCCCAACGACTTGTGCAATTGAAACCTCGTTTAAGCTCGGATTATGATTTGAATGAAAGCAAAGATATTTTTATGATCTATAACTACCAAATAAAAGCAACAAGTAAAATTTAACAATTAAAAGCAATTAAACATTTAAAATGATTACGAGAACAAATAAAAATGCGAACAAATAGCAAGCTAAATCAATTAAGTCCTAAAAATACAAAACAAATTCCTAAACCTAAATTAGGACAAAAGAAATTTTTAAGAAAAAGAAAAATATTTTTTTGACTATTTTTGAATTTTTTAATCAATTAAAAACTAATTAAATTTAATTAAATTCTAAAAAAAATAAAAAATAGCAAATAATTGAAATTATATTTTTCCTAGATAAAATAAAGAAAAAGAAAATTTTAGAAAAAGGAATCACTATTTTTGACTTTTAGATTTTATAGATATGAATTTTTTTCTAAAATATAATCTAATTAAAGCTTTAAAAAAAATATTAAAACTATTAAAGATATAAGTCTAAATTTTTCATAAAAATTATACTAGAAAAGAAAAAAGTGCATAATTTTAAAATAAAATAAAAGCCCTAATTTTATTTTTTATTAACTTTAATTTAAATAATTAAAACTAAACCTAATTAATGAATTAAAATTATTAAATAACCAACAGAGAAAAGAATAACTAAGGACTAACTATGCAAGTCCTTAAAGGACTAACAATGCAAAACAAAGGACTAACTGAGAAAACAATTAAAACTTAAAAATTACACTTTCTACCCTGAGGCCCAACCCGATTACAAATAATTTTGGGGGGGGGGGGGTTCCCCTTTATTAAAGCAGATAATAGGTGATTTTCAAAATGCTTATCATGAAAAATTATAAACACAAAGCTGTAGAACAAGTTAGAGTGAACAAATTTAACAAAAGCACCTTGAGCTGAAAACCACAAATAAGCTCAAAAAGAGCTTATTTATAAGCTGTTTATAGTGAATGGGGGTTTCCCTTTGATTTTACTTTATAAGCTGCATTAAGCTCAAATGAAGCTCAATTGAAACAAAAGTGATTTAGAAAGTATTAATGTGTATTAACTAATCTATGAATTGATTAATAGTGAATTAATAATTCTAGAACTATCTGAAATGACTGTAGAAAAGTAGCAACTCAGGAATAAGCCAAAAAGCTACTAAAAACTCTTATTAAGCTCAAATGCTTATAAGTAAATTCAGATCCTGCAGCTTATGCAGGCTTTTCAAAACTACGTATGAGCATAATTTAATAATAAAAACTAATTTTCTAGCTAGAATTTGATATTTAAAAAGCTAATTAAATTACCTACTGTTTTTGTCTTTTGGCTTTGTATATGACTTTTAAAGCTAAAATGTACTAAAGTAAATTAAGCTAGAAGTGAAAGTTAAGCCCTAAATTCTATATTAAGTTACTTCTATCTATAAGGCTATAAGAAAAATGGAACTCTAAATCTAGATTAATTAAAAGCTAAAAACTAAGCTTTAAAAGTGACAGCAGGATACATATTAGTTCCTGCTGGATGCACTTGACACAGTAAAAACTCATTAGTGCAGGTTTCCTGAGGGAAGCCTGCACTAGAAACTCTTAGTGAGTGTATACAAACACATGCAAACACTAACTAAAATCTCAAAGAGCTTAGATCAATAATAAGCTAAAATGACTCAAACTACTAAGTACCCTAATGCTAAAACACAAATTTTAACTCCTCATTTGATCAAATCTCACATCTAACTTTTGAAAACTCATTTTTAACTAATCTCTAATGAATTAACAACTGACTTAAGTAAAAACCAAGACTCACTTTGACTATTTGAGGTCAAAGTGAGTTATGCCAAACACCCTTTATACACTTGAAAGTTTTGAAAAAGCTTTATAAAATAAAATCTACTTAACAAAACTACAAACCAGATATTAATTAGCTTAATTCAAACCTAATTGACACAAATTAACAACTACTTTAAGCTAGAATTAAGATCTATGATATAACTAACTAATATTTTTGGTTTTTTATGGTTTATAAGACAGAAATGAAAATCTAACTTCTATAACTAATAATCTAACAATATATGATCAGAAATAGATAAGAAGCACAAATGAGCATAAGTCAACACAAATAAGCAATAAGCATAAGCAAATAAGCAGAATTTAGACTAATAAGTACTTAAGTAGAAATTAAGCTAAAAAATTAAGTGATCATTGAATTTTAAAAAGAGAACTACAAGTGGCATGCTAACACAAGGCTTAATGGCTCTAGAGCTGTTGCTACAAGCTCCCTAGCTTACAATTAAGCTTGGGTAAAAGTCATTGGGATCTCTTCCAAATTAAGCTTTCCCCCCAACTTCAAAGGTCAAATAAAGTCCACAATGCATAGGTTAAACTTCTGATATTAAAGTTAAGGTGTATTATGATTGGTTAATGATAAAATCAAGAGCTGTAGAGACTCTTAGAGATTAATATGAGCTTATTAGCTTATTGAGACAGTCAGGATTTTGAGGGCTTATGAGTTGAAGTAAAAAAGAACTTGTGACAAATTAAACTAAGTTTCATTAATTAAAATGAATTCATTACTTAAAAAATGAATTACAACTTGATCAAAATTACAATAAGCTTTTAAAAGCTACTAAGCTAAAAAACTAGAAAGGAAAAAGATCCCCTGGTGTGTGTGATGGAAGGTCTTATTTATAGCTGATCCATGAAGCTTCTAGGCCTTGAGTTTGTTAGAGGCGCCCATCAATCTCTGCCATTAGATCAACCAATCATTGGGTCAACATTTTGAGCCGTTAGATCACTAAGTGACCTCACACGGATTGCCAAGGATGGCAAATCCGTTTGAGGCTCACTGTGTTTCTTTTCTGAGTGAAATGAGTGCAAAAACCCACATCCATGTGTGCCTTTTTTCAGGCTGAGTGTGCTTCATTGTTTTGAGTGACTAATGGATTGCCTCACCCCCTCCCCCCCTGATTCCTGACCCTCCGCAACCCCCCCCTCCCTAACCCCCCTTACCCTTACCATTCCGCCTGTCCCCCCCCCTAGGAGCTCTTGAATAGACCTCCGTACCCCTCAATTGTAGAAAGCCCTTTGTTTTTTGACCTCCAATTGGTAAAAGCCCTTTCATTTGACTGTGTGGTAAATTTTAGGACGATGAATGAACAGTGTTCATTTCTTCGCACCCTTTTTTCTTTTTAACTGAATAAGGGTAAATTCGTTTGAAACTTTGGAGTATTAGCAAATATGGTCCCTCTCTTTGGTTTATTAAAATCCTAGTGTAAAATAACTTTCATAATTGGCAGTTTAAGTCCTTGTGGTTTAATAAAAGGGAATTGGGCTAGGGTTTTGGGTAAATTTAAGGCCCATTTAGCTTTTAGGGATCATTTGTGTAAACTTTTGAAACTTAAGGGACTTAAATGGAATATTTTAGGATTTGTCCTTTTCTGAGTGACTTCTGTTGACCAAGGTTTGAGTTTCTTTGACTTTTTGACTGAAGCTTGACTTTTTCTGGCTTTGGCTTTGAATCTTTGGCTTCTCTTGTGCTCTTCCGTTTCTCGTGTCCGTGTTTGCCCGTTTTTGATGGTTTTCTTGTGAATTTTGACATATCCGTACCTGCACACACAAAACACAAAAACAAGTATATTTTTGCCATTTTTAGTCTGTTTTGGGCTTAATTGGGCCTTTTTAGGTATAAACGGATATGTGTATTTTACATTTATCAGCAATATAATGGGCCTGAAGTCACATGACTGTCATATAATGATGCAACTTTTACTTCCTTACGGACTTTAGCACTACTTGCCCTCATCCGTTGCAACACCAATAATCGAGCTTTGTTCATTCTTTAAGCAAATATGCTCTCGAACTTTGATGGTCCCATTTTCAAAGATTTTTATTTTTTTTAATGATTTTTCTTGATAGACTATTTAAACTACAAACTTATTCTGTGTTGCATAGTAGAAATTTTTTCACTACCTCATGGTAACTTTAAAGGATCATAAACAAAAATCACAATTAAGTGTCTAAAAGATAACTTCATCATTCCCGATTTTTCACTTTTCCCATACTAAGCTTAAAAATAAGATCACCCAGCTAATTACCAATAAGATCTAAGACTACTTATAATTACAACTTGTGAATTTTTCTTCCCGACATAATCATATATTATAAGTGTGTGTGCTCAAATTAATTTACCCATTATTCCATAGATTAGATATTTAAAATCCGACCAAGCTTTAACACATTGGCCATTTTGGCTAATAGTTTAATCACTTAGTAAGATCACAACTCAAAGCAAACAAAACCTCCTTAGCTAAGACATCGTTTGTTCACTTTGTTCCCAATTAATTACTTTCTTCTCTACAACCCCACCATCATCGGGTAATGCTAAGGCTTTTGACACCCATCCGAGAATATAATCGAGACGCATGCACATCCGATGGAAAAAGCTTGTAGACTTTTTGCAAACTTAGTTCAAAAGAATACCTGTTTTAGAAAAGGAAACTTTTACTATTTATTTTCTAACTTGCAACATTATTATTACTATTTACATTATTAGGCTAGGAACTGGTATCACTTTTCTTTCGACGACACATCGGCCACGCCTCCGACAAGAGCTCGTGTACTTATTATGATACCAACCCTAAATATACATCCTCCATCCTTTCTTTCGATGTCACATCGGGAGCGAACCGACAAATGCCCATGTACTTTATTGCGATGGAGTTTGTATATTATTATTAACATTAAGGATTTATAACTTGCATCCTTTTTATTCACCAACTACATTTCTTTTTTTCTTTTTCATCATAATTTTTTTTATTTTTTTTTTATTTTTTTTATATATTAATTCAACATGTTATTTTTGCAAATAGAAAAATTTCATTTTAGAAAACCAAAGTATAAACTTGAACTAAAATTCTTATTTACAAATGATGTTGACTTCATCATCGATAAAGCTTTTTCTCTGAATATGTTGATTAGACTTTTAAGAGTAAAACTCTAATTTGTAAAAATTAAAGAGAACACGTATGATTAATCATTTTAAGAACTCCGAGAAAGAAAAACCACAAGTTATTCTTATAAACCTTTAAGTTTTCCAAATAAACCTTGTTTAGCATCCCAATTCGTAATCAACACTATCATCTCTTATTCTTTGCAATTTAAAATTTCTAATAAAGAGATTCACAAATACTTAGCCTTTATAAAATCCTACTCGGCATATTTAAAATCTACTTGAGATTAGCACAAGTCTTCATTTACTAATGATTTCAAGTTTAGCATGTTTAAAGTCTACATGAGACTAGCACAAACTATCATCATTAATTGTTAAGGGAGAAAGCAAGAACTCAACATGTTCGATTGGGTCAAAAATTACTTCTTATTCTCACCAACGGAAAACCTACATTCGTGTCTTAACATTTATTATTTTTTTTTCAACTACTAATATTTTTTTTTCATTTTTTTCTACAAATAAGATCTTAAAAATTTAAATTTTTTGCTATTTTTGTGGGAAAACGGGTACGTGAGAACAAAACAATAAGCAGGTAACATCAAATCGATAGATTCCCTCCCCAAACTAAAACAAAACATTGTCCTCAATGTTTAAGGCGGGCTCTACGAAAATCTAAGCCGTTTATGAAGTATGCAAAGATAAACGTGAATCGATAAGATGAAAGGATATCGGATCTCCCCAAACTAATTTCAAACAAAGGATAGGAAGCTCGAGTGAAACGGGACACAACACCGAACACGAGAGGCTTCAGAAATTGTTGGTTCAATCCTGCAAAAATCATAACAAACAACAAACGATGAAAAACCGGAAGAAGCTAGCCTCAACACATCACAACACATTATTATTAGAACAATAGAAAATGGATAAGCATGGGGTGAACTCCCATGAAGCGGCTTGTTTTTGGTCACCGAGTCACAAGCTCGACTCGATCCCTGAATTCATTTGTCCTTAGGGAGAGCAACACTTAGAACAAGAAACTTCCATTGAAAATGCCACCGGCTCTAGATAAGAAAATGGAAAGGTGATGATGATTCCGGGGTCAAAAATGGTGTCTTCACTTCCGAAGGAGAGAAATGAAGAAAGAAAAAGAATGAAGGTCAAATCTGAAACAATGGTGGGAAGGGTAGGTAAAATATCAGCCATAAAATCATGCGGTTTAGAAACACCCTTAAACACTTTGGTTATCAAAATACCCGCTTCGGGTTCAAAACATTTCTCAACATCCGGTGGTTCCGGTGGAGGACGAGGAATTGACGGATCATCTTGATGGTCAAGGTTAGGTAACTCATTATCTTCATCTTCGGAATCATCATTCTCAACACCTGGCGGAATTAAATCATCTGGAACAAGGAAAATATCGATCTCTTCTTGAGCGGGTTCACTATCCTCAACGGGGATAAGAGATACGGGAAGAGACTCGATAATTGAACTTTGATTAGCATGAACATTTTCCTGTGACTGGGAAGTTGAAATCTCACAAAGCACTGTCATAAGACTAAGATATTCCCCAAATTCACGATCATTCCTTGAAGGAAGTGTAATGACTTCTCCGGCGAACTCATGGTGAAGAGGATCACTTCTTGGAGAAAAAGTAATCGAAGATTCATTTTGTTCTGGTTCATGATCGGAAATCACTTCGGAAGCGAGATTATGGGTAGTATCATCACTAAGCAGATTATCAAGAAAAGTTACGTCTCCTTCTGAATCGAAATAACCTTCCTCAAAATTAGAAGAAACTTCCATAGCTAGAAAAGCATCGATCTCATCATTATCAAAGAAGGTTTTGGTGTTTTAGGTAAGTAAGTAAGTTGGCAAAAGACAAATTATCTTTTTCCTTATTGAAATTTGATTCATCATTTTCCATACAAATCGGACCAACGAGAAAAACATCGGCGTCTTCCATGAACAAACCTTCTCTCCGGTAAGAGTAAGGGCAGTAGGATTGCTACTTGAAACTTCAAAGGTGGGAGGGAGGGTAAGATCAATTCCTGGTGGAATCAAATATTTTTCAAGATAAGCTTCTAATTCACTTTCTTCCGGTGAAGTAAGTATGAAGGAAGAAGAAGACTTAATCTTGACATCCTTATCTTTTTCTTCAAAGAGAGGATTCACGTTGCTAGATTTGAAGTCATCATCGAATTCGAAAAGAGGATTTGAGTAAACTTGAAAATTTTCTTCATGCAAGTCCTTCTTAAGAGTCGAATCATCATTACCCGGTGGTAATGAATCAAGAGGAGCAAGTTCATCGGCAAACTTCTCAAAATTATCACTAGTCTTCACCGGAGAAGAACTAGGAAAAGGATCATCGGATGAAATAGTGGTACTGCCACTAAACGGATCGTCTTTCGAAAAATCGATGATAGAAATGGCGTGAACAAAATTCTTATCCTTGTTTTTCTTAGATTTATCGGCATAGTAAACAAGTTCTTCCTTTCCTACTCTTAGAGTCAATCTTTCCTCATACAAATCAATTAAAGCTTTTGCGGTGCGAAGGAAGGGTCTTCCTAAAATAATAGGAACTCTCGGGTCGGGTTCAAAATTAACCACCACAAAATCCGCAAGAAAAGTGAAACCATCGACTCTAACTACAACATCCTCAGCTATACCCATCGGGTGAGTAATTGAACGATTGGCAAGCTCGAGTGTCATACGAATAGGAGTCAACGCTTCAAGCTTAAGTTTCTTGTAGATAGAATGAGGTAAAAGGTTAATGCTAGCTCCTGAATCGGCTAAAGCACTAGTCCTATTGAGTTCTTGTAAAGCACATGGGATAAGAAATTTTCCAGGATCTTCGAGCTTCTCGAGGACTTTGTTCATGATGATAGCAAAACATTCGGCATTCACGGTCGTTATGGCAATCTCCTCGAGTTTCTCCTTGTTCCTTAGCAACGAGCTTAACCATTTGTTGAACTTTGGCATTTCAACGAGAGCATCTTTCAATCCAATCTCTAAACAAATTTGTTTGAACATTTTTAAAAAATCGGCTATGTTGAGCACTTGGTTTATCGTTCTCTCTCACTTTCATCCTATCGGGATATGGAAGTTTAGGTTGATACGAATTAGGTCTTGGAGAATTAAGATCTTGAATTTCAACGTTAACGGTTTTCTTTGCTTTTGGTTTTGGAATTTCCATGAAAAAGGATTCTTCTTCCTCCAAAGGTGGGACATGTGCGGTATTTTCCAAATTTGGATTTTGCACTTTTTCCGTTAACGTCTCCGGGTTTTGTTCGGGTTCTTTTTGAGGATTTGAAACAACGGGTGTAGGAACAAGAGGAGTCGAAGGCCCTTCCAAAGTCTTACCTCTCATTGTGGTGATAACATTGACATGCTCACGAGGATTAGTTACAGTTTGACTTGGAAGAGTACCCGAATTCAAAGTAGAGGCAGAATTTTTGAAATTATTACAAAGACTTGTCAACAAACTTGTGACATTAGCCATTTGATTTTGCAAAATTTGACCTTGATTTTGAACATTCTTCAATACCGTATCGTTTGCCTTGACGTAGTTTTCAAAATCCGTTTTCGAAACACCTTGAATTTGTTGAGTAGGAGCTTGATAAACTAGGGTTTGAGTTGCTGGAAGTTGGTATGTTGGGGCTTGATAAACGACTCCTTGACGGTTTTGGTTGAAATTGCATCCACAGTTTTGATTCGAATTGGAATTATTTCCTTGATATCGGTTTTGGTTTCCTTGGTTGTTTTGAACATTTGATTGATTAAATCCGGGTGGTCTCATCTGGTTTGCCAAATTAGGAGGATTCCTTTGAACAAAATTGCCAACGGCGGCGATTTGTTGGAATTGATGAATGTTGTCATGAAACACGAGAAAATCTTTCCTTGTTAATGGACAATTGTTGAAATTATGGTTTGATCTACATGTAAAACAAACTTCCTCGACTGCTTTGACGGTAGCAGGAGTCGTAACATTCTTTTCACAAATCATCTTTTCTAATCGGCTCATTCGAATATCCATTTTGTCTTCAAGAGAAGCGGCGATTTATTGAAATTCAAAAGAATTAGAAGTAGAAAGAGGAGCATTCGTACTTGCTCTTGGTTCAATCGCACGACTTCTCGAATAACGAACCTTGGATTTACTCTCAATAATGGCTAAACCATCACGAGGCATCTTATCTAGAAAATTGCCACCCGCGGCGTAATCTAAAGCATCTTGATCATTGGTATTCAAGGAATTGTAGAATGTATCAAGTTGATGTAATTCTGAGAAACCATGCTTAGGACATTGACGAAGAAGTCCTTTAAAACGTTCCCATGCTTCGTTGAAGGTTTCATTCGGTTTTTGGTAGAAAGTAGTGATTTCATTCCGAAGGTAAGTTGTTTTTGAAGGTGGAAAGAATTGGTTTATGAATTTCGAGACAAGATCATCCCACGTTAGAATTGATCGAGGTGGTTCCTTATCTACCAGTCCGGCTCACCTCGAAAAAGATAAGAAAAAGCATAACTTAATCATGTATTCGGAACTTCGGATGTCTAAACTAGAAGTGACCTTTAGTTTAAAAATCGAAGATATTATGAAGGTTCTTGTTTACCCGTAATGATTAACTTTAACAAGATTAATCAAGGTTTTTTTGTTTAAGCCAAAATATGTTTGCATTTATCGGGGAAAACAATTGCATCCTCTATCCCCTCGATGGGGAAAAAAAAAGCTTGTAACATCTGAGTCATGGTACGATTGTCGCCATTTGGAATCTCGGTTCCTCAACATAAACCGTTGTTATTTTGTTGTGTTCGACGATTTCGAGTTACGTGATAGAGAACGATGCCATGCACTGAAAATAAAGAAATTAAAAAGTAAAAAAAATTACACTAATATTTTTTTTTTGATTTTTGAATTTTTGATTTTTTTTAAGAATCTATTTTAAACGGATACACGGAAGACAACTTAAACCAAATAATCGAATTACTTCACGGTAACTCTTAAAAATTGCTTCTTAAGATGAGCCGTACCTCGTAAATGACACAAATAGCAAGTTTTAAAATCTTTGGTTCGATTTGGAAACTTTTCAAGTTCACCGGAACTTATTTATGATAATACTTCGATTGAGAATATTATATGTTGGTGTTCGTTTACCAACTTTGTGTATATTATTATTTTTTTTAAGGAAATTTTTTTATTTTTTTTATATATGATAACTATACTAATTTTTTTTTTTTACTTTTTATATTCTTTTATTTTTTTTTTGGATTTTTTTTATTTTTGAAATATTTAACAAAAATGAAACTTTCGAGGACGAAAGGATCTTCAAACCAAATTCAACAAACGTAAACGACAATCGAATTACTTCACGGTAACTCTTAAAAATTGCTTCTTAAGATGAGCCGTACCTCGTAAATGACACAATTAATATTCCAAAAGAGTAATTAAGAACTTTCCTAAAGTCTCCCTTAAGAAAAGCTCACTCTAAAAGATATTTATAATATATAATATGTATATTTAACCGGGAAGTATGATCACCCGGGTCGTTTCCCTAACGACTTGTGAAATTGAAACATTGCTTTAGCTTAGATTAAGATTTGAATGAGGGAAAAGATATTTTTGAGTATCTATAACTACTAAATAAAAGCAACAATTAAAAGCAATTGAACACTTAAACAATTAACGGTAAACAAATAAAACGAGACAATTAAGCAAATACACTAAAATTAACTCCTAAAAATGCAAACTAAATTTCTAAACCTAAAATAGAACAAAAGAAAATTTTAAGAAAAAGAAAAAAAATTGATTATTTTTGAATTTATTATGAATTAAAAACTATTTTAATCTAATTAAATCCTAAAAAATAGCAAATTAAGTCCTAAAAATTTAGAAAAATGATTTTTAAACTTAGAAAAGTCTAAAATAACATAAAAACTTAGAAAACTATTTTTAACTATTTTTAAAATTAAAATCCTATTTTTAAAATTAAAAATAAAAGCTCAAAAATGAAAATTAAAATCTAAAAGTGTTGAAAATGATTTTTCTGAATGTAAACCTAAAAGTATTTATTCTAATACTAAAAACTATTTTTTTGTATTTTTATAAAACTTTTTTCTATTTTTTTATGTATTTTCGAATTTTAAAACCTTAGAAAAATGATTAAAAATAATCTACTAAATGGAAAATTACCAAAAATTCAGGGAAAATCCTAAACCTAACAAAGATTAAAGGAAAAATAAAAAGAAAAAGACAGCTTAACAAATAAGACCTAAATAAGCTATAATAAGCTACGGCTTATAATGAAAAAAGTAAAATGAAAATGTGTACTAGTAATAAATGTAGAGAGAATGAATGGATGAGCTATTGTAGCATAATGGTTAACACGTTGGGTTTGTGTGCTTGAGGTCACGGGTTCAAGGTTGGCAGACACCCCTTTTTGCACTTTTTTTTACTTTTAACAAAAACTAAAAGCTAGAACTTATGAAGGACACAATTTTAAGCACTTTTAATGAAAAAGGTATAAGCTAAAAATGAGAAATAAGTTCTCTAAGAGCTTATGAGATCACTGTTCACAGAAAGTGAGCTTTTGAGCTCACTTTAGCTTGATTGGACTTATAAGCTTGCACAAGCTTTAATATAAGCTTATTTTTGAAAGCAAAAGCTATTCTAGAATCCTAATGATGTGCATAAGCTAAAAATGATAAGATACTATGACTAAAAACACTTAAGGCTTACTAAAACCAAAGATCAAAACAGCTAACTCAGAACTAGACACTTAGAACTCAAAATCTAAATAAGCTAATAAGCTCAATAAGCTGAGACAGAGGCTGAGCTTATGAGAACTTAACAATTACCTACTAAGCTATGAATCCAAATTATTAAAATAACTACTATAAGCTAAGTTTCCAATTTAAAAGCTTAAACTAAGTTACTACTGATTTTGGACTTTTTAGAATTTTGATGAACTTTAATGCTAAATTAATCTGACAAGTTAAGCTAGAATTGAGAAAACAAGTACTAATCTATACTAACCTAATGTAAATTTATACAGCCTATTTGAATTTTTTTGAAGAGCTAAAAACTATTTAATCTATCCTAAATTTGATTAAAAGATAAGCAGTATTAACTGCTATAATCCTGCTGATGCATTAAACTAAATGGGCAAAAACAACATGCAGGAGACTCAAGTGCTCAAACCTACATTAGACACACTCAATGAGTGTGTCTAAACATAAGACAAATGAATTCCAAGCCTTAGAATGCTTGGATCAAATTTTCATAAGCAAAGAAAAAAGGAAAAAATCCCCTGGTGCAGGAACAAAAAGATTTGGTCTCAAAATGCTTAAAAGTCTAAACTAATTATCAAAACCTTTTTAAAACCTTATCTAACATGATAATCAAACTGTCAAAAGTGATTTTACCAAAATTATTTGACTATTTGAGGTCAAACAAGCTTATTCCAAACACTCCTTCTAGACTTGACAGATTTGATTAAGCTTATAAAATGAAAATTCATTAAACAAAACCTTAAAACCAGATTACTAGAAGCTTATAACAAGCTTAATAAACACCAATTAACAACCTAATTTAGCTAGAACTTAAGATCTAAGAGTTACACTACTATTTTTGGTTTTTATGATATTATGACAAAATTGAAGAGAACTTATGATCTACACTATATTAGCTAAAAACAGATTAAGTGGCGTGGAAGACGAGTCACTCAACCGCAACAAAGAATGCAGAAACGACCGAATAAGCAAGTAGCTAAGCAGTTATAAGCAACTAAAGCCAAAATCTACACAATCAAGCAATTATTAACTAGATATTAAAGAGCAAAGTAATTTAAAGGAAAACTTACAAAGGCTTCAGCTAAACAGAAGCTATCATAAGCTCAATTGAGCATCTACAAGCTCTAGCTTATCCTATTGGACAAGCTAGTAAAGTCCATGGGAGCTCTTCCAAACCTAGCTCCCCTTCCATAAGTCCAAGTTCAATAAGCAAGGGTAAGTTGAGCTGATTTTATGATTAAGATATTATTAAGGTATAATTAAGCTCAATCACTAGCTTATAGACTAGTGAGAGCTATTGAGAGCTTATAGGAGCTTATCAATAGTAATATGAGAGTAGGAACTTTAAGACAGATTAGGAAAATGAGATGTAAACTAAAATTTGATTGTATTAAGCTGAAATTGAGTACAATACTTTGAAAATGGAAATGGACAGTTTACAAAACTAATTAAGCTAAAATTAAGCTAAACTAAAGCTAGGAAAATAAAAAAAAAGAAAAAACTCCTTCTTCTGTGTGTGAGAGTGTGGGCTATTTTATAGTCTGCAGCAGAAGTTCTAGGCTCATAACCTGCATCCCACGCTCCAATAAATCACAACCGTACGATAGATCAAATCATTAGATCATCAAATTATGGCCCTTGGATCAAAGGAAAACTCACACGGATGCCAGCGTGGCATCCGTAAGTTTTTCTTGATTGTGTTTCCTTCTCTGAGTGATTTAAGTGCAAATTTCTCCCTTTCTCATGGGCTTTCTCTAGTCCGACTATGAACTTTTGCTTAACTTGATCCAATGAGAATGACATTTTTTCTCCCTGCCATTATGTATCTTGACCACCTTCGAATTGTCCCTTTCGAACCCTTTGATTAGTAAAAGCCCTATGATTTTGAGTGTGTGGTAATTTGGGGAAGAAAGTGAATAGTAACTGTGTTCTTGGCGCCATTTTTTTCTTTTTTAACTGAAAAGGGGTAAACGGGGGGTGTGAGTTTGGGAATGTGGCAAAATGAGTCCCTGTCTTTGCGTAGCAAAAGTCCTAGTATAAATATCTTTTAGATTTGGCAAAAATGGCCCCTGGACTTTATATAAAAAGGTTATGGATTAAGGTTTTGGGCCGGGTAATGATAAATGGGCTTGGACTTTGTTGTTTTGTTTAATTTGGATCCGGGTATGGTTAAAAAGGTTTAAGGCCCATTTAAGCTTAGGGATCATTTATGTAACTTTTGGAAACTTGAGGGATTGTTTGGTAACTTTTTGGAGTTTTTGTCCTTTTGTTTTGGACCCTTTTTTGACACCATAGTGACTAAGAGTTGACTTTTCTGGGCTTTGGCTTTGAATCCTTGGCTTCTTTTGTGCTCTTCCGTTCCTCGTGTCCGTGTTTGCCCGTTTTTGACGGTTTTCTTGTAATTTTTGATATATCCGTACCTGCACACACAAAACACAAAAACAAGTATATCTTTGCCATTTTAAGTGTGTTTTTGGTTATTTAGGGCCTTTTTAGGTATAAACGGATATGTGTATTTTACACCTATCAAATCCCTTTTAAACCTTTAACCCTTAAATACTTTTACCTGTGGCCCAATCATAAAACCGTGGCCCAATCCTTTTACCCGGGCCCAAGTCAAACCACCACCCGGGTCAAACAAAGTTATAAAAAAGAAAAGAAAAGGGCGCGGGAAAGTTGGTTTTTACTATTCATCATAGTTCTCCTCTAATTACCCTATCAAAAACAAAGGGTAAAATGCAATTAACGTGGCCAAAAGAAGATTCCAAGTACTAAGCAATGAGTCAGCATCAAAACGTCACCTCAAAGGCTCTTATTGGTCAAGATATGCAATGGATGACATGTGGATTAAAAAGAAACACACTTTGAAGTGGGATTTTATACTAAATACAAGGCAAAAAGAAGCACAAGAGAGGGATCAAACCACGGATTGCCACGCTGGCAATCCGTGTGCTCATTTTGATCTAACGGTTTAGAAAGGGGATCCAATGATTAGCAATGATTGAAAGGCTGAGATGAAGACCAAGGGGAGCGTGTGCAGAGAGGCCAAGAACTTCTTCCCATACCCTGTGAGGTGGTAAGAGGTGAGTTCTTGTAGGGGGGGATAGGGAGGGGTGGGTGGGGGAGGGGCGGGGGTGGGTGGGGAGGGGGTGGGGGGGGGGTGGGCGGTAAAGAGGGGTGGTGGGGGGGGGGGGGTTGGGGGGGGGGGTGGGGGGGGGGGGGGGGGGAGGTTGGGGGGTTCTTGTGTATGGTGGTTTATAGAGTGTTGAGTTTTTTTAGGGTGGGAGTTTTCTTGGTAGGTTGATTTATGCTTAAAGCATACAGCTCATAGAACTACTACCCTAGATAAATGTGCTTTGTGATTGCATGAGTCCGTAATCTACTTAAAAAATAACTGTAACAAGCCTATAAATAAAAGCACCCCTCACTCACAAGAATATCTAGGAGTAGTTATAGAGAGTAGCTTTTAGAATTAGATTATGTAATTTTCAAATCGTTTTTAGCTTATAGATTTCTACTTAATGTAACCTTCTCTTAAGTTTGTAATCAATTTCATATTAGTAATAAAAGTTTGTTTTTCTTATTGATCAATTGTCACTTTAAGTTTTCCTTAAATTTAAAACTGTTTGATTAAGCTGTCTTTTGTTCACATAAGCTCATAGGCTCTTATCTACTCTTAGGCTGGCTATTTACTCAACTAAGCTCTCTCAAAAGCTTAGTTGACTTATTGACACT
This sequence comes from Tanacetum coccineum, assembly GCA_026074375.1. NCBI lineage: Eukaryota > Viridiplantae > Streptophyta > Magnoliopsida > Asterales > Asteraceae > Tanacetum > Tanacetum coccineum. The sequence continues at coordinate 28,164 of BQNB010028253.1, read as the reverse complement.
TTAATTCCCTCAATCCAAAAATTACTCAAACTATTTAATGGAAGAGGAAATATCATTATGGAAGGGACTTCCCGAGGACCCTAACCAGCTTATCCACTTGATACCTGAGTTGTTGATAACTCAATTGAGCCTTTTATAGCCTTGTTTAGAGCAGAGGCTTATGTAAGTTTTCATTCTCCTTTTCTAGCTTAAAATTTGCTAATTAGTTAAAAATTGCTTAAGTTCTGCTTATTGATGTTTAGTTTAGCTTAATTTATTGAGAATAGTTGAGCTAAGTTGATCTATGTCGTGCATTATTGTGTTTGATTTATAGTTTTTTAAATGCTTTATTTGCATAATTGTCATAAAACTGCCAAAAACCAAAAAATAGCATAGTCTTTCAGCTTATTGTCTGTTATTCATTGTTTAAAAAGTCCATTAGTTCAATACTGCTGTCTAAATATCTGGTAATCATTAAAAGTTCTTTATATCTTTGAAATTAAAGCTGAACCTGAGCTTTTGTGAATACGGGGTGTTGGTGTCATGCAGTACTAACTTAAGTTAGTACTGCTTGAGCATTAGGTTCCTTACTTCATTCTAAGTCTCATATGCAAGGTTAAATAAGAATAAAATTTAAGAGCTTAGTTGGCCTTATCAAGTTTTCATAGTTTTTTTTTAATGTATATTTAGTTTGATCTGTTAGTGTAGTATATATAGTTTATGCATTTTTATTCAGTTGGATTCTAGTGTTATAATTGCTCTTGTTCTTAATAATGTTTTAAAGTGTTTTATCTAGTTTTTAAGGCTGCAAATTGTCGAGTTTTAGTTTTAGAAATTTTCATTGGCAAACTACATCAGTAGTAATAATGCTAAAAGGCTTTTTCAACATCATTATCAGAGGTTTTAATAGAAATTAGGTCTTGATTTAGTTGCCACAAATATCTAAGATCAAAACAATCTGTTTGAACTTATTTTACATAAAACCTGCTTTATTACACATCTTTTTTAAGTTCCAAATTTAGCATTTTTGTCTTTTGAAACCAAAAAATCTAATTAGCATGTTTGAGTTGTTTCAAGCTGTTTTCAACCGCTTTTCATTGACTCCTGATTTCAAACTTTGTTTAAAAGCTGTTCAGGTAGCTTTGGTCTAGTTTAAATAGCGGAGTAAGGCCTTATTTCCATAAGGATCCGTTTGTGTGCTTAAAAATAAGCACAAAAGTGCCTGTTTGTCTGTTTTGGTATGCTAAGTCACCAAAGTGCTTAATTTGATAATTCAGCTTATGGCTTGTGTTCTGTGCTTAATTCTAGCTTAGATTAGCTTATTAGGTTAGGCTTAGCTTATAAATAGCTAATAGTCCCAGATTTTTACTTATTTCATTCTTGAGACTATTAGTTTTGAAAAAAGTAAAAAATAAAGTTTAGTAAATCGTATAGTTTTCTTTAAGCAGTTTTCTAGCTTATTTTAGGTTTTCTAAAATAACTGTTTTTATAAAATCTGTTAGTCTTCATTAGTTTTACAACTTTGCTTTTTGAGTTTTCAAAAATAAAAAAATAAAAATGGAAAAAGGAAAGTCGTAGGGTTCGAACCCATGACCTCCCTTATAGCACACACACGTCCCACACTCAACACATAGTAACCATTGTGCTTCAATAGCTCATCCAATTATACTCTCCCTCGTTTATTCTTTATACACGTTTTCATTTTCCTTTTCCTTAAAAAAGTCGAAGCTTATTTTCTTCTTATTAGGGCTTATTTGTTTAGCTTATTTTTAGTAGTTATTTTTATAAAATCAGTCATCTTATTTTACACATTTTATATTTTTTTCTAGATTTTTAGAATTACATTTGCTATTTTTAGTCATTTTTCTTTATTTAAATCTTTAAAAATTCATAAAAAATAGAAAAATAAATAAAAAAATAATTTTCTTTTTTCTAAAATTTTATTTTATCAATTTCTAGGCTTAGGTTAAAAAATTTCTTTCGTAGGGTTAAAATTTAATAAAATCACTTATTAAAGAACGGGATTTGATCCCCGCTCTCGTTTTCTTCGTTTTTAATTTTTAATCACTCTCGTTTTAGAATTTCCTTAGCTTTTCCTTTTTAATAGTAAAATAGGATTAGAAAAAGCTTAGAAAATAATTTTAAGAATAAGTTTTGTTAAAATAGGGTTTTAATAGTCGCGTTTCCTTAATTCCCGTATTTGTTTAATTGTCTAGTTTTCCCTTAATTGATTTTAATTGAATGTTTTAATTGTTTTAATTGTAGAATTAAATAATCAATCAAAAATCTTGGAAATCCCATTCAAATCATTGTCCAAATAACAAACGAGGTCTCAATTTCATAAGTCTTTGGGAAAACGACCCGGTAATCACTTACCGGTTTCTTACGTAGAATATTTTCGTGTGATTTTTCTTACTACCTTTGTCCTCAAGGGTAGTTTAGGAATTTCATTATCGTTATATTAATATACGTATTTAAAATATTACATCAAATTTTTGGCGCCGCTGCCGGGGATTTGTGATTAAGATTCCTTCGTTTGAAGTTTGTTGATCGTGATTTGAAGAACCTTTCGTCTTCGAAAGTTACGCTTTTGAGAAAATAAAAAAAAATATAAAAAGTAAAAAATAAATTTCTTTTCTTTTTTGTATAAGTAAAAGTTTAAAAACAAAATTACAAAAATATTTGCTCTTCCGGTTTTTTTGATTTTTCTCGTTAATTTGTGAATATTTAAAATTTAACAAAGTTAGTAAAAGAACACCAACAAATAATACCTTCATCTGAGGTATTATCCATCAATAAGATCCCGAACCAAATATTCAAAAATATTACCGTTTGTGTCACTTACGAAAAAGGCGCACCTCTTTTGTAATTTTTTTTTACTTAAGAGAGTTACCCTAAGTTTGTTGATTATTCGGTAAACAAAAATGTTAGAAACACAATTTCACAGTCTAACAAGTGAAGCTCGGTCTTAAAGAAAATTGGTGTTTCATAGCTCGTTAGTTAGTTAATTAATTGTAATGTTTAATGATGTAAACGGGCCAAGATGCAAAAAGCCTAGATAAAGCCCTCAAAGGTCTCCTAGGCCGATCCCCTTTAGAGTATAAATACTCTATGTTTTTCTTATCTTTAGGTTAGCTAGTCAATATTCATTAGGGTTTTATTTTTGTATCTAGCCACCAAAAACATCTTTCAATTTTTCAATCAATCCTTGTTTAATTTAATCTCTTGATTCTACATATCATTGTTAAAGATTATGATTGAATGATCATGGAACCTACAAGTAAGATTATTATTTAATCTTAATCGCTTACATGATCATAAAGAAAGTTAGATAAACAAAAAACATAATTGATTAAATCTTCATCATCATACTTCATAATCCTTTAACGCTTGATAATTAGATTAAACAAAACATAATACGCATCAGCATAACAAACAAACTAATTTGATTCAGAAACACCATTCGTATCTGCATCAGCCGCAAACTTTGGTATGTCAGTACAATTATTCATATCAGCATCGCCGCTTTCATCCCGTTTAGCATCACAACACTACAATTTACAAACAAATATATATATTATTAAATGAAAGAGTTAGGACGAACAAATATTTTATATATTTAAATTGAGAACATAACACATTAAAATAAAACTCATACATTTAAAACAACATAATTATTTTGAGCAAACTCCACATCCTCATCACCATAAACATCTTTTGTTCAGAAACGACGTAATTCTTTTCACAAAATTCAACATCCTCATCACCCAAAACCGAATTTTTATCCGCAACGAAAACATTATTGCCAGCAAGATCTACATCTTCATCAGCAACAACTTCATCCGTATTCACATCAACATTATCAGATCCAACCTACAGATTAAAAAATAAGAAAAAAATTATAAAAACAACAATACATTTATAAAAGTTATAACTAAAGAAAAATCATAAAATGTTACCTCCTTTATAACAATAGAAGCAACAGCATGAGATGTCTTAGCTTCACTTCCATAAACATCCTTAAATTCAATCAGAAAATTTGAAACATTATACATTTATATAAATCAATAATATAATTAGATATAAATATCGTATACTCATAAATGGTTACCTTATCGTATACTCATAAATGGTTACCTTATTACGTCATCAATCTGCATATAATTAAAATATATAATAGTGCATATAATGTTAATAATGTAAATACAAATATATAATAGTGCATATAATAAATATATATTAATAACAAACAATACCTTCTTTTCCAGATCATCCCTGTCAGATATTGAAACTTTTTCATCAGACGCCAAATTCAGATCACTTACATTAACATATTTTTTATCAACTAAAAATGCCTCATTGTTTACAGCATAAAGCTCAGTAACAGTTTCAAATTAACACTTACATCACTGATAAATGAATCCTGTTTAGAAACAAAATATATCATTAATACAAAACAGTTTATGGTTGATAAGAAAGATGATAAGATAACAATAACTAACATTCTTCGAACATACTTACACAATCATCAACCATAGGATACGAAACAAAAGACTTATTGCTTGCCATTGGAATTTTAAGAAACTTAGATATGAGAAAATGGAATATTTAGGAATGAGTAAATCCGCTTCATGAGTAGTGGGTATTTATAACCGAAAAACACAATCGTCATACGATTTTAAAAATAAATTACACCCGTATGCTTTTAAATTACCGCTAAAATTTGAATATCCAAAGAAAACGTCATACGTTTTGGGCCTTTTAGCCCATATTGAAAGCACATACGCATGGTTACTATGTTTCTGATATGGGAGGTATAATCAGGTGCATCTCATCCCCACAATAAGAGGGCACGTGTCATCTTTATATTAAAAGTAAAACGGTTGCTGACGGTTTAATTTTAATCTAACGGCTGATAAATGCTGCTTAATGATTTGATGGCTGATATCTAAAGTTGAATTAAAGCGGTCAGGATTAAAAGTTGGAAGATCAGACGGATAAGAAGGCTGCCACATAGACCCTAAAAATAGAATTGGCTGGCAACAATAAGAAGGTTAATAGTACACACAAGAAAATCAAACCCCAAAATTTCAAATTTTTGAAAATTTTGAATCTTCTCGCAATTATTTCTTTCCACCAATTTCCTTTAAAACCTCCATTTAACTCTCCATCTTTCCTACACATTTTATATCTACGAACCTATCACATACTACTCTTACATCGGTTCATAAGTTTAAGTGTAGAACTCACTCAAAAAACTAGTTAGTAAGAGAATGAGACACCTAGACATTATAACCATCAGCCAATCCTATACTTGGCCAATGTGGGATCGTAGCATTTTAGTCCAGTTCGGTATTTTATAAAAAAAAAGTTTTTCGTAGTAAATAAAAATTATCCTGAGAAGCATTTTAATTCTTCATTTTCATAATTTATGGATTTTTAAATTTCTTTATTTGACATACCAATCACAATATTTATAAGAATAAAAAATTTAAATGACATGAAATCCTCAAATATACCTCAACCAAACACACATTGACTATATTTCGTTGCTCTATTTTTATACTCTAATTTACTCCTTTATATACCCATTTAATTCTCTTCATTTTTGCCTCCCACCATAATCTCACTTTCTCTTCCCTATTTAATCCTCTCCATCTTTCCCATCCACCAAATACCTCACCCTCATTTCTCTTTTGACCTCCTAACACCCACCATCTTATCAAGGTTATGCACTTTGTAACTGAGAAGTTGCCATCACTATTTCAACATGTCTCTTTTTTTGTCTTGACAGTGGTGTTATTTGTGGACTAGACTATCTTCATTAAAAAGGCTCGTTATTTAATTATTTGTTTGATTTGATATGATCAAGTAATTTTTATTTATTTTGATGTAACTTTGATACGAATCTAGATTTTGTTGACTATCATGTTTCTTGGTTTCACGCTTCGTTTCTTATATTTTTGTTTTGATGTAACTTTGATACAAGTCTAGATTTTGTATAAAGACGTAAAAAAACATACAAAACGTATTGAAAAAAATTTCAGAGCCCAAAGTTTAAGTATAATAAAATAAAAATAATTTTTTTCTAAATGTATTTTGAAAGTGAAAACAAAAATTACAATTTTATTCCCTCATGTTATGCATCTATATCACGTTAGTCCTTTTCTAACGATCATTTAAATGTCGTAAGTAAATTGGACAAGACACGTAATTTTTGCATACCACAAGGACATGACTCGCCGTTTGGGACAATACCCGGTAAACCTTAAGGATCATTTAAGTAATTAAATCTATAATCTTATTTACTTGGCTTTTTCAACCATTTATGGAAATATTAAATCTTTTTTTATTTTGGTCCTTTTGGGTTGCATTTTTGGTCCCCTTGGTTTGACCAAATTGCAGGTTCGGTCTTGGCCCGGGGACCAAACCTGCAACCCAAACTTGAAAATAGGGACGTTGACTGCAATTTTGAAAGGTTGGGTCCTAAACCTGTAATTTGGCCATACCACAAGGACCAAAAATGCAATTAACTCTTTATATTAGTTTGACAGGCATCTTTGGGTATTTTGCAAAGAATCGCATGAGGAAAGAAGTTGTAAACGTGCTTAAGAGATTAACTAAAGGAAAGGATTTCAAAGTCGGAGGGGGAAGAAAGGTATAACCATACAGGTTTGTGTCGTGGGTTTTGGCCATGAGGATCTCAAGTTTATTATGGTGAATAAGGAATTGCTTATGAAATGTGAAACAACAAACTTGCACGGGACCACTATTGGGTGTGATAAGAGTGTGTCGGTTTCAGATTTGAAGAAGTATGATGTCACACCCCGATAATGGCGGAAACTCAGGAGCGCAACATAATGATCAATCATAACACAAGATACAAAATAGAGAAAACTACAATGCATAAACTTCAAGTGTTACGAAGACCATCAACCTCAAACAACCTCGAGTGATGTCCCAAATCACAATCAAATCTATAAATTCTTACAATAACCAATAGCCCACACAGGGTCCATAATCCAAACCTAAACCAAACTTTCAAATACTAGAAACCAAACAAAATAAACAAGCAAGACTTCACATGAAAATCCACTCGGGATACTTCTAAGTCTGTTATCACAATCATCAACCTATTCCTTTTTCACATCACCTAAAAATGATACTCGAAAACGTCAACAATAATGTTGCTGAGCTTGTAGGTTTGACCTTAAACCCAAAAGTTGTGCCAATATTTCAATAGTGGACAATAATGCAATATGACAGTGAATATATATTTAAACAATCCATGACATAGCATTCCTGCTAGTCAATCAATATATGTCACTTACGCACCTAAAGGGCCTACCAGCTGGAGCACTAAATTAGGGCAGGACCACACCAAAACTAGGGTAGGCATACTCGTTCGCTCCAATAATCACACAAATACTGGGTAGGCGTACCCATCCGATCCAATAATTTCATAAATACTGGGTAGGCGTACCCATCCGATCCAAATAATCATGCATCACATAATATTCACATAGCAGTCATAAGCACATAACTTGTCCCAAAAACAAAACCACATTTCGCACAGATTAATTCAAAACATTTCAAAACACATATGAGTATTATTTTCCCCCAACAAAAAAACCAATAAAAAGTGGGGCTACGAGAACTCACCTCAATCGGCAATCAAAGTAACCGCACAATCTCAATAATGCAAAACATAATCAATCTCTACGCAAGCGCACAATGTACCTGGCAACGACCTAATATATACTCACTATATCAATACTTGCACAAAGTTATCTTATTGTACAAGTGTTCGCCTTAACTCACTCAATCTCCTTACTCAATAATACGTAATTATACTATTAACGAAAATAGATAAGTAATATAAGTAATATATTATAATTAAATAATTATAAATATATCTCGATAAGTCTATTTGGTGACCTCGCCAACGTGAAAATAAACGATAATAGGGTTGAAAATGGAACGTTACTCATAATAAACATCTTGTGAAGTTCGAGAAAAATTATATTTTACGTCTTTAGTGAAATTATTAATAAAATACTAATAATTAAATAATATTTTATTAATTAAAATCAAAAATCATGTTTCTGGGTAAATTCTTAAGTATACTTTTAACTTAATTTCGACATGACCCGTACGCAGCATGACTTTTCCAAGGTATTAAACCTTATCAAACACTTTCCAAACTTTCGACAAAATCCAAAATCTTGATCTTTAACTTTTACAAAAAAAGTTTTTTCTAAAATATCGTTATAAATACCACTTCTCTAACAACAATTCACTTCAAAAAAGTCCCGTCAAAACTCTTATAACGACTAAATATCTCTTATTTGGAGCTTTACGGCCAATAAAAGGTCCATTAAGATAGATTATAATCTACAAATACATCCAAGTCCAAAACCAATGTCGCTTTATAATACATAAGCTCATACTAAATAAGTTAGAAAATAATCCGACCACAATAACCCTCCCATTAAGCCACGGCTTAAAAGCTTATTGGGCCGGATTCCATAAGCTTCACATACATATATTAAAATTAACCATAATCTAATAAGCTACATATCCATTTGGTTACCACCATAAGCAAGAAGCAATAGTCCACAACGTACCCTTATCACAAAAATAGTCAAAATCACTTTCCTATTGATTGTAAAAAACGACGTGGAATTAAGCCCCAGAAAAAGCCCATTAAATAGCTTAAAAATAAGCCTGAATAAGCTATACAAGCTACTATCAAAAATAAGCTATCTAGCAACATATGTTATTCAACCATCACGACCACAATATCAAAACTACAAAACCCCTTTTTTTTCTTTAAATCCGACGAACCAAACACCCTTTTTATATCCGTTTCGTTTCCAAAAATCGATTTTTACAACGATCAACTTGTACAACTAACATCTATGCATCATATAACCCAAAAGGAACAAACAAATTTAAATTTGAAAACTACAAGAAAATCTTTAAAAACAGTAGATTTCGATCACGAGTCGAACAACCCAAACGTTGTTTAAATGGATACCCAAATACTTGTATCAACCCAGAATATCACGTTCTCGATCAAAGTTGGAAAATATATGGTGGTTTGTGGTGGAGGGTGGCGGACGAACACACACACACCCCTATGTGTGTGTTTTATCTTTTTAAAAATGAAAAAATGAGAATGAAATGGAATATTGGTGGATACATGGAAATATTTTACATGCATGGACACCTTTGTCTAGAAAATAGCCACGGTGCTCCGCAGTTGAATATCTTTGACCGGCCAGGATCAAAGGGGCTCGGGTCTATCTTTCGTATCAGAAACACTAAAACTCGTAAAAACTCAACCTAAAATTACCCCAAAGTTTAATTAGCATTTTTATTCACTAAAAATCTTTCCATTAAACTAGAGTATTTTACACGACATATTTACACTTTAAACCCTTCAAAACTCATTTGAACATTAACGGACGCGTCAAGACTCGTTTTTCGGCATTTCTTAAAATTCACGGGTCAAACCACCCGGAATACAAATAACATAATAATAACCTCCAAAAAGGATTATTATTCACAAATAACCATAAATCGCCACAATTCTCATAAAATCATCACCGTCAACACGGTACATTAAATATAATAAATGACATAAGTCAAATATCAAAGAGGACTAAAAATGAAATATTTAGAACACAAAAGGGGCAAAGGTTACATTTTACCCCCTTAAAACAATTTCGACCCCAAAATTCAACTACTAAAATCACTAAACAAATGCGGGTACTTAAGTTTCTTCTGATCTTCACGTTCCCATGTGAATCCGGCCACGTTTTGAATCCACTAAAAACCTTGACGATGGCAATTCTACTCCGCTTCAACTTCTTAAACTCTTTTTCCAAAATTTCCACAGGCTCTTCTACAAAATTTAACTTAGCATCAACTCGAATCTTATCCAAAGGCACTTGCAGTGTTGGATCTGCCAAACACTTTTTAAGGTTAGACACGTGAATGATGTCATAACACCATAAAACTCGTCAGGCAAGTCTAACTGATAGGCCACTGGGCCTACTTTTCTCAACAATCTCAAAAGGACCAACAAATTCTAGGAGTAATTTCCCTTTATCCCCTCCAAAGCGTACCACACATTTCCAAGGCGACTCTATGAGCAAGCCACAATTCACCTACCTAAACTCTATAGGCTTCTCCTCTTATCACATAACTAATTTGACGACATTATACGCACCTTAAGTCTACCTAATCTGCGAGATCTTCTCAGTAGTCTCTTGCACTAACTCATGTCCTATCAACTGACCTTCTCCAACTTCAGTCCACATAATTGGCGAACGACACTTTCTACCATATAATGCCTCTAACGAAGCACATCTCACACTAGAATGATAATTATTGTTATATGAAAACTCAACTAATGAAAGATGGACATCCCAACTTCCCCCGAAGTCTAGGACGCACACTCTAAGCATGTCTTTCAAAGTTTGAATAGTACGCTCACTCTTACCATTGGTCTGAGGTGGTAAGCCGTACTAATGTCTAAACAAGTTCCTAATGCCTCTTGCATTGACTGCCAAAACCTTGATGTGAAACGACTATCATGATCCGATATGATCGAGATCGGCACACCATGTCTAGCAACTATATCATTCAAATACAATCTAGCCAATCTATCCATCTTATAATCCTCGCGCATAGGTAGAAAATGAGCAGACTTAGTCAATCGATCCATAATGACCCAGATTGTGTCATGCCCACTACTAGTCCTAGGCAAATTAGTCACAAAATCCATAGCTATTCCTTCCTATTTCCATACGGGGATCTAAGGTTGCTGGAGCAAGCCAAATGGTCTTTGATGCTCAGCCTTAACCTTTAAACAAGTCAAACACTTACTAACATACTCAGCTATGTCCTTTTTCATTCCAGGCCATCAATACCTATCACTCAAATCGTAATACATCTTATCAGTTCTTGGGTGTATAGAGTACTCCGACTTATGGGCTTCATCCATTATCAGGGTTCTCACCTCACCCTTTAAAGGTACCCATATTCGATCCAGGTAGTACAAAGTCCCACCACTTCTCTGTTTTATCATCTCATCCAAACCTTTCTGCATTCTTACAGACTCATCCACAGCCTCCTTTTGAGTCATCAGTATCCTATCCTTAATACTAGACTGAAGGATCATATTCATAGCTCTAACTCTCTTAGGCTTTACTCTTTCCTTCCTACTTAGGGCATCAGCCACCATATTCGCCTTACCAAGATGGTAGCGAATTTCACATTCATAATCACTAAACGACTCTATCCAGTGACGCTGTCGCATATTCAACTCTTTTTTACTAAAGATATGCTGAAGACTCTTATGATCCGTATAGATGACACTCTTTGTCCCATACAGATAATGTCTCCAGATCTTAAGTGAAAACACGACCACACCTAACTCCAAATCATAGATAGTATAATTCTTCTCATGAATTTTTAGCTGCCTAGACGCATAGGCTATCACCTTACCTCTTTGCATTAATACACAGCCTAGTCCTATCCCGGACGCATCACAATATACCATAAAGTTTTTTGGTTCATCGAGAAGAGCTAGAACAGGCGCATTACACAACCTATCCTTCAAGGTTTGAAATGCCATTTCCTGTTCCTGACCCCAATCGAAATTCTTACACTTTTGAGTCAAGATAGTAAGAGACTTATCTATCTTAGAAAAGTTCTCGATAAACCTACGGTAATATCCAGCCAATCCTAAGAACGAACGAACCTCAGTCGGAGTTCTAGGGGCTTTCTAATTCCTAACAGCTTCAATCTTACTAGGGTCTACATGAATCCCATTACCATTTATCACATGCCCAAGAAACTGTACTTCTCTTAGTCAGAATTCACACTTAGAAAACTTAGCATACAGTTTCTCTTTCTTAAGCAGTTCCAAGACTAACCTTAAGTGTTCTACATGCTCCTCCCGAGTCTTAGAGTAGATTAAGATATCATCTATAAACACTATCACAAACTTATCAAGATAAGGCCTACAAACTCTATTCATCAAATCTATGAATACTGCTGGTGCGTTAGTCAGACCAAAGGGCATTAATGTGAACTCGAAATGTCCATAACGAGTTATAAACGCAGTCTTTGAAATGTCATCCTCATGCATTCTTAGTTGATGATATCCAGACCTAAGATCTATCTTTGAGAAAAATTACAACCCTTGCAGTTGGTCAAATAGATCATCAATCCTAGGAAGCGGATAATGATTCTTAACAGTCAATTTGTTCAATTCTCTATAGTTAATGCACATCCTAAAAGAACCATCCTTCTTTTTCACAAACAACACTGGTGCTCCCTAAGGCGATGAACTTGGTCGAATGAAACCTTTGTCTTGGAGTTCCTTGAGTTGTCTCGGCAACTCCTCCAATTCAGAAGGTGCTAAACGATAGGGGGACTTTGCAATCGGTACAGCTCCAGGGATTAACTCAATCCGAAACTTAATTTCCCAAAGAGGTGGTAATCCCGATAAATCATCCGGAAACACCTCGGGAAAATCTCTAACCACAACAATCTCTTCTTGTTTCTTATCACTAGCCTTAGCACTCATCAAAAATCATCTTTTCTTTTGGTTCTCTCCTAATACTCTAAGCACCTTGCCATCCAATAGTGGTATCCTACTACTTTCTCATGACAAATTATTTCAGCCTTATGATTAGACAACCAATCCATACCTATTATCACATCAAAACTCCCATGCCCAAAAGGTATCAAATCGATGTCAAAGACATGACCCCGCTAGCTATCTCAGTCTCATATTTAAAACCTAATTTGCTAGGCTCTATTCCTAACAGAGGTATAAAAGTAGTGGAAACAAAACAATAGTCGGCACCAAAGTCAAATAAGGTAGTGGCAAAATGATTGTTTAAAGTAAACGTACCCGTCACAATGTTTGGATCCTGGCGAGCTTCCTCTGCTCCCAACATGAATGCCCTACCCCTAGCCTGGTTCCCTTGGTTTCCACGACCCTGACCCCCGTTATTAGCAGCAACTTGATTTGGATGGTTTCCTCCCGGTCCTTGTGCCCTATTTAATCTAGGACAAGCTGGCTTGACATGGTCGGTACTACCACACTCATAACATACCCTAACAGTTGGGTTTCTAGCATTGACAAGATTTATATTCCTCGGTACTCCTCTACAATCCTTTGCCAAATGACCCATGCGGTTATAGTTGAAGCATGTGCGACAAGGCCCTCCGAGTGCATGGTAGGAGTTGCAGGTGGTACACTTGGGCCAAGTACCCGTATTCTCTCTTCCTACAGGGTTTGTAGTAGAAGCAAAAGCATTTCCAGTCCTAGTCCTCTTATTATCATCCCTACCATTCTTATCCTTGCTAGGTTCCCCCACATTTCCTCTTTTCTCAACCTTCTTAATTGATCCATTTCTAACAGCCTCATTGGTCAATGCACCATAAATCTGCACAGCCTTTTGTATAGTCTTTGGATCCGTTGCTGCCACCATCCTATGGATCTGTGGAGCAAGGCCATATACATACCTCTTAATCATCCTACTCTCTGGAGTCACCAAATATGGAACTAACCTAGCCAACTCATGAAACCTATCAGTATACGCAGCATGGCCAGCCCTAACCATGACGTGATTCCACAACTCAGTTTCCAACTTTTGCATCTTATGACTAGGATAAAAATCTTCTATCATCATAAACTTAAAGTTATTCCATGACATACTAACGGCAACTTCCCGGCTTAGCGTGTGGATCTGAGAGTTCCACCACGTTAACGCCTTACCCACAAATGAACTAGCAGTATATTTTACTTTTTGGTCAACACTACAACCATTCATATCTTGCATGTTCTTCATTTCCTCAATCCATTAAGTAAGAACTACATCACCTCCTTTACCATCATATTCCTTAGGGTTACAAGCTAAGAACTCCTTATATGAACAACCTACCCGGTTGCCATTCACTAACACATTTCTAACGTTCTCCTGAATGTTCTCATTAACCACATTACCATTCTGATTTTCGACATTTCCTTGGTTACCAACCTGAGCTAGGATGGCGGGTAAGAGGTTCTGCAATTGCTGGGCAATGATCGTCGAGAAGTCAGGTGCTCCTCCTACACCCCCATTAACTCTCTCTATATTCCTATTGACTCCTTTTACGCCCCCATTAGCTCCCAAACCGTGGTCATTTACTTGACCATTCAAATCATTAACACGCTCATCATTACTTTCCCTAGGTCTTCTACCCTTCCACCTTTACCAACCCGTTTACCCGTTCCCCCTCCTCATGATTCGGCAACAGGCCAGCCAACACTTTTGGTCCTTATCCTTGGTGGCATTGACTATACGAGGGAGAACATAGGCAACATTAGGTAAGTCGGAAGACTAATATTTATAGAATATCTTACTATATATATGATTATACACATAACACCACCTTACGGTGTCAACATCGATTTGTGTGAATGACATTACTAAGTATGAGTGAGTTGTGATACACTTATAACTACGTTGGCCACCATACTTATATTCGCATCCTTTCCTAGTCATACTTAATATTGAGCTTACACATTTCAATGACTGACATAACTAAAGTAGCAAACCGCTAACACACAAAAGTAAGCAAAAGAGGAACACCATGTACATAGATCCTATACGCAACTAAAGGACGGATCTTAGGTTATAGTCTAGGTCAACCCACCTAGTTCTCTATAACCTTGGCTTTGATTACCAATCTGTCACACCCCGACAATGGCGAAAACTCGGGAACACAACATAATGATCAATCATAACACAAGATACAAAATAGAGAAAACTACAATGCATAAACTTCAAGTGTTACGAAGACCATCAACCTCGAACAACCTCAAGTGATGTCCCAAATCACAATCAAATCCATAAATTCTTACAATAACCAATAGCCCACACAGGGGTCCATAATCCAAACCTACACTAAAATTTTAAATACTAGAAACCAAACAAAATAAACAAGCAAGACTTCACATGAAAATCCACTCGGGATACTTCTAAGTCTGCTATCACAATCATCAACCTATTCCTCTTTCACATCACCTGAAAATGATACTCGAAAACATCAACAATAATGTTGGTGAGCTCGTAGGTTTGACCTTAAACCTAAAAGTTGTGCCAATATTTTAATAGTGGACAATAGTGCAATATGACAGTGAATATATATGCAAACAATCCATGACATATCATTCTCGCTAGTCAATCACTATATGTCACTTACGCACCTAAAGGGCCTTCCAGCTGGAGCACTAAATTAGGGCAGGACCACACCAAAACTAGGGTAGGCGTACCCTTTCGCTCTAATAATCACATAAATATTAGGTAGGCGTACCTATCCGATCCAATAATTTCACAAATACTGGGTAGGCGTACCCATCCAATCCAAATAATCATGCATCACATAATATTCACATAGCAGTCATAAGCACATATCTTATCCAAAAAACAAAACCACATTTTGCACAGATTAATTCAAAACATTTCAAAACACATTTGAATATCATTTCCCCCAACGGAAAAGACAGTAAAAATGGGGCTACAAGAACTGTTGATCCTACTTGAATAGATCTTGAATTCCTTAGCTTGTGTAAGGTTTAGTTATGCAAGACAAATCCTACACAACTATGGTAGAAACTTTGTAAAATATATCAAAGATTATGCGGAAACTAATCTTTGATCAATAAGAAGAATATGCAATACTTCTCAACAGCCTGCAGCAATGACTTGCCATTTTTTATGGAGTTAAACTTCAATTGATATTCATTAAGGATGCCCATCAATAAAGTGCTTCTCGCCTTTAATTCTAACCTTCTTTGTGCCTTTTCTTCAGCAGTTGTAGGAGCAATTATAGTCTAAACACCTTCAATAACTTTTGTTATTGAAGGTGCATTACCATTCTCTATGACTTTCCATAAAGAATAATCAATCATTTGGATGTACTGTTCCATCCTCATCCTCCAAAGCTCATACTCACCTGGTTTGAGCATAGGTACTTTTGATGCAGCCACTATATGTGCTGAGTCTTGATCCATCTCTTTGTAACAAACAGACCTTGTGTGTAAAAGCAGTTTCTTCTTATTCAAAGCTTCTCAACAAGCTCTGATACCACTTGTTGATCCTACTTGAATAGATCTTGAATTCCTTAGCTTGTGTAAGGTTTAGTTTTAGTTATGCAGATCAATACTACACAATATGGTAGAGTACTAAACTTTGTAAAATATATCAAAGATTATGCGGAATCTAATCTTTGATCAAATAAAAGAGTTCTTTAATGAAACAATAATTCTAATGAACACACAGATTAACAAACAAAGCTTCATATAGTATATGAACACTCTAATAGTATTAGGGTTACAACACATCTGATGCTTCGAATTATAGATAACTATGGTATATTGACTGACTCACACCTAACTCTATGCCTTAGGACCTCCTTTTATACACCAAGGAGTCCTAGTCGATTTACAATATATATCTAAGACTTAGATTATTCTCAAAGATCTATTCTATAAATAACAATCCTTATCTCATAAGTAATCTTGATCTTCAAGCAATCTTTATCTTTTAGCAGTTGTAATCTTTCAGCATCAATAACTTTGAACAACAGCAGTAGTAACTTATACACCAGCAGCATTAACTGTGTACAAGCAGTATTAACTACTTAGAATATTTTCTTTAATCTTCACCAGCAGTACTAACTTTACTCTAGCATTACTAACATACACTAGCAGTACTAACTAAGTTACACTAGCAGTAGTAACTAAGTTACACTAGCAGTACTAACTAGCAGTACTAATTATTTAGCATATTTTTCATTAAGATTACTGAACAACACTAAGTTTTGCTTAGCAGCAGTAACACAAACCTGAGCAGCAGTAACTTCAAGAAGACTTTTAATTCCAACAAAGTCAATGAGGTTTAGTTATGCAAGATAAATCCCATACAACTATGGTAGAAACTTTGTAAAATATATCAAAGATTATTCGAAATCTAATCTTTGATCAATAAGAAGAATATGCAATAGAACAGTAGTTCTAATGAACACACAGATTAACAAATAAAGCTTCAATATATTAATACGAATACACTAACTAGTATTAGGGTTACAAAACCTTGAAGCTACGAATTCTAGATGACAATGTATATTGACTGACTTACTAAAATGGACATGCAGGTTCTCTTCAACTATCCTAGTTCTACAGTTGAATACTCTAAACGCTTTATAATTGATTGACTACCCAACAAAGAATTCTTCATCAGCCTTACCATCAAACTTTCCTAAGTGATCTATGGTATTGAGAATTGTAACAGGTTATTTTAGAACCCAATATGTGTCTCATAAAGGGCTCCTCTAAAAAGCGGTTTTCTACAAGAAATAGTTCAAAAGGGTTCTTATTATGAGCTTTTGTTACTTATACCCTATTTTGCACATAGCAGGCAGTATTAACCTGCTTCAGCCAAAAGTAGTAGGTAGCTTAGATCAGCTAGCTTTGTCCCTAAGTAGCCTCAATTAGTGTTCTACTTTTTTACTCTCAGCTACTTCCATTTTGTTTGAGGAGTTCTAGCATATACAAAATTCTCTCTTAATAATTGTTTCTCTCACAAAAAATGATTCATTCTCCTTATTATGACTCATTTTTCATTGTCAACCTTATTACCTTAACCTTTTGATCTGTATTAGTTTTCTACTCCAGTTATAAAGGACTTAATATGCCTTAGTCGATCTTTAGTAGGCTAGAAAGAAAACCCAACTAAACCTACTGTAATCATATATGACAACTAGGCAATACATTTTCTTCATAAGCCTTTTTACAAATGTTGGACCAAACAAGTTCATATGCAACATATGTAAAGGAAGACTGATTGAGTTCTCTTTTTTGGACTTACAAGAGGCTCTGTGCTGCTTTCCCTTTTGACAGGCAACACAGGTTTGATCATTTTCAAAAAGTTTTGAAGGTAAACCTCTTACAAGATTTCCTTAACCAGTTTTAGTTTCATGTTTTGAAATTTATGTGTCCAAGCCTCCTATGCCAAAGTTTAGATTCATCAGATGTGGCTTTTGCAAAGAGACAAGTTAGATCTCCTTTAGGAACAATATTCTTTAAATCAACACTATACATATTGTTCTTTCTAGGAACTTTAAGTAAAACATGACTTTCGTCAGTTAACTTAAAATTTAGAGATAAAACAATACATTCAGTGTCATTAAAGAGAACACTATTCTTTTTGTCACACATTTGTGAGACACTAAATAGGTTAAACTTTAACTCTTTTACAAAATACACATTCTTAAAATCTAAATTACCAGTTTTGATTATACATATGCCTGTGATTTTCCCTCCTTTGGGGTTACCTCCAAAGGTAACATATCCTCCATTATATTCTTCAAAGTCAGTAAGATAGGACATGTTCTCTGTCATGTGCCTTTAGAATCCACTGTCAATCACTGCTTTCTCCTGCAAATCTTGTTGTGGATTGGCCTGCACATAAGGTAAGAAAATCAGTCTCTTTTGGGGACCCAAGTCATCACTGACTTGGATCTGCCTTGTGCATTAATATAATCAAAATTTTTAAATATCATTGATGCACTGTTGTGCTTGGAAACATGGTCTATAACTTTAGTCTTTGGTTTCCAAACTCAGCAATCTGAGGCCTTGAAAGCATTAACATGATTTCCCTTAACAGCATTAAGTACTGCTTTTGGCCTAGCAGTATTAACCCTTTGATTGAAATTACTATTTTTAGTTGTTGTTTTGTTGTTAATGGGCCTTCTAACAGTTGAATATGCTTTATTTAAAATATTTGTCATTGGTCTTGTACTATTCACTATTGGTCTGGGTAGAGCAGTATTAACTGGTCTAGCAGTAGTAAGTGATACTAGGCCTGACCTCATTAATACATCTTTTGGAACCATATTCCTTTTAGGACTAGGGTGAGTTATTCTAGAAAAATTTTGGTGATTCACCCTTGGAGTATAGTTCCACACTGGTTTTACCATCTTTTTATTATTAAACTGTCTTTGATGGTTATCACAATCATACTGCAGGTGATCAAAACTTCCACACACATAGCAAGCTTTGTTAATCATCTCAAAATTACTCCCTAATCTTTGAGACATCATGTAATTCCAGTTTCTTTGGTTTCCTCTAGGATTATGTGTGTTCAGCCTATTTTGATCACCTTGTTTAACAGTTGTTTTCCTAGGAGATTTTACTTGCTCTTTAGATTTAACAAACTCTATTTTAGCAAAACTAGGTTTAACAGTTTTCTTCTCAATCTTAGGCTTTGACTCAGCTTCATCCTCACTATCTGATATCCAATCTTTAATAAGTGGGGGACCAAAATTCTTCCTTACAACCTTAGGCTTGTCTGCACTAGCTTTAGCTTTACTAGTCTCAACTACAGGCTTCTTAACATTAGGCTCACTAACTATAGGCTCATTCACAAACTCTTCTAGACCAGAGAATGACAAATCAGGTTTTGGAGGCATAAAGTTTCCTGTATAGGGAGGTGGAACAACATTATACCCTAAACTTATTTTGCACTTATCAACTATCTGACAGTCTATTAGTTTGCTTAAACTTTTAGATGAATTCTCAAAATTTTCTACTGTTAGCTGAATTTCATCTTTTTGTTTTTGAGCCAGTTCCAACTTCCTCCTAAGCTCTGTAATGGCTACTTCTCTTAAATGAATCTCACGTTTTAAGACCTTGATATCTTCCTTATAAACAGACTCATTTTTCTTATAAACTAGAAGTCTTGCTTCTACAGACTCTAAACCTGTTTTGTAAGCAATAACATTTAACTTAGATGTCCTTAAGTCTTTTAACAGTTGTTCATTTTGTTCTTTAAGAATTTTAATATTTTCCAAACAAGATGATGAACAGTTTGAATCATTATATACCTCAGAGTTAGAACTTGTAGAAGTGTAAGCCATGAGTGCAAAGTAAGTTGGACCTTCTTCTGCTTGATCACTCCAATCATAACCAGAACCATTACAGGACACCAAAGCATTAGAAGTAGTTGTCTCCACTGGCACAACCCTTCTTGTGTTCTCCCTATTCTTGTTTTCTTAATTCCTTGGAGCCATGCAATCCCTTGCAAAGTGTCCTCTTTTGTGGCAGTTGTAACACTCTACCTTGGACTTATCAAACCCAATGGTCTCAGTACCATTCATAGAAAACTTCCTTCCAGTGTTTTTCAAGAATCTCCCTGCCCTCATTATTATCATAGCCATCTGCCACCTTAAATCCATCTCTTCTAAATCATCAGGATGAATTTGTTGCAAGTCCTCATTGTCAAGTTGTGGACAGTTTGGTTGACTTGCAAAGAAAGCACAGATGACAGCATCACTCAAGTTGTTAATTATTGTTGAGTTAACAGCAGTAGCTTGAGTGCTAGCAGTTGTAGCACCATGAGCATAATTAACTGCTTCATTTGCATTGCTAATGCTGTTTGAGGACACAAAGGCTACGTTTTGCGTGTTTGTGTTTGAGCTTGATGTCCCTTTGACCTCTGGTTCATAGATCTTCAGGTTGTTGTAAAGATCATCCAAGCTTAATGTATCTATCTCAGGCTTGTTCCTCCATATAATGGTATGTGTGTTCCATTCTGGTGATAGACTTCTTAAGAACTTCTGATTCACATCTTCTTGTGAGATACTTTCACCATGAATTTCCAACTGACTAATAGGCTTTTGAATCCTATCAAAGGTTTGATCTAACACCTTTGAGCTAGATGCAGTAAAATTTTCATACTGCTGCTTTAAAAGATTCCTCTGAGTCTTTTTAGTAGCAGCATTCCCTCCAAACCTCGTCTCAACTGCCTGTAGCAATGACTTGGCATTTTTTATGGAGTTAAACTTCAATTGATGTTCATTAAGGATGCCAATCAATAAAGTGCTTCTCGCCTTAAATTCTAACCTTCTTTGTGCCTTTTCTTCAGCAGTTGTATAAGCAATTATAGTCTTAACACCTTTAATAACTTTTGTTATTGGAGGTGCATTACCATTCTCTATGACTTCCCATAGAGAATAATTAATCATTTGGACGTACTGTTCCATCCTCATCCTCCAAAGCTCCTACTCACCTGGTTTGAGCATAGGCACTTTTGATGTAGCCACCATATGTGCTGAGTCTTGATCTATCTCTTTGTAACAAACAGACCTTGTGTGTAAAAGCAGTTTCTTCTTATTCAAAGCTTCTCAACAAGCTCTGATACCACTTGTTGATCCTACTTGAATAGATCTTGAATTCCTTAGCTTGTGTAAGGTTTAGTTATGCAAGATAAATCCTACACAACTATGGTAGAAACTTTGTAAAATATATCAAAGATTATGCGGAATCTAATCTTTGATCAATAAGAAGAATATGCAATAGAACAGTAATTCTAATGAACACACAGATTAACAAACAAAGCTTCAATATATTAATACGAATACTCTAACTAGTATTAGGGTTACAAAACCTTGAAGCTATAATGATATCAAAACAAAAGATTTCTAGATGACTCACACCTAACTCTATGCCTTAGGACCTCCTTTTTATACACTAAGAAGTCCTAGTCGATTTACAAAATATTACTAAAGATCTATTCTATAAATAACAATCCTTATCTCATAAGTAATCTTGATCTTTAAGTAATCTTTTACCTTTCAGCAGTTGTAACTTTTAACAAGCAGTAGTAACTTATACACCTGCAGCATTAAGTATGTACAAGCAGTAGTAACTACTTAGAATATTTTATTCAATCTTCACCAGCAGTACTAACTTTACTCTAGCAGTACTAACATATACTAGCAGTACTAAGTTACACTAGCAGTACTAACTACTTAGCATATTTTTTATTAAGATTACTGAACAGCACTAAGTTTAGCTTAGCAGCAAAAACACAAACCTGAGCACCAGTAACTTTAAGAAGACTTTTAATCCCAACAAGAACTCACCTCAAGCAAGTCTTTAGCAACCAAATCTCAATCACACAGCAAATGCAACGACACCCGCATACGACCTAGTCCAGTTAATGTCCCATTTTAATCATTTATTCCAAAATAGTCTTCATATTTGATGCATAGAGTCTAGACGCGTTGTACAATTACCCTTAACAATTTAGTGATGTGATGGTTGACGACATATCCCAACAATCATATCAATCTCATTACTCGATAATACATACTTATACTATTTAGAGAAAATAGATAAGTAATATAAGTAAATATTTATAATTAATAATTATAAATATATCTTGATAGGTCCATTCGGTAACCTTAGTCATCGTAAAAAAATCATATTAGAGTTGAAAATAGAATGTTTACTCATAATAAACATATTTGAGAAGTTTCGAGAAAAATTATATTTTTCGTCTTTTAGTGAATTTATTAAATTAATAAAATAATTAATTAATATTTTATTATTTAAAATCAGAAATCATGTTTTTAGAAAAAATTTCTAAGTATAAACTTTTTATGAAATTTCGACATGACCCGTACGTTCATACAACATTTTCCAAGGCTTCAAACCTTAATTTCTACACTTTTTACCAATTCGACACTTTTCGACAAAATTCCAAAATCTCAATCTTTAAAAAACGTTTAACAAAAGTCATTTTTTCCAAATATCGTTTACAATATCACTTCGTAAATCATTTTCCACTTTCAAAAGTCCGTCAAAACTCATATGACTAAATATCCGCTTATTAGTCATTAAGGCCCAACAATGAGTCCATTAAGTATTTAATAAGTCGCTAAATACGATCCAAGTCCAAAACCACAGACCATTTATAAACAAATAAAGCTCATACTAATAAGTGAAAATAATCCCGGAACACAAATTAACCCTCCCATTGAAGCCAGACAAAATAGGCTTATTGGGACGTGAGTCCATAAGCTCCACAATACATATATTAAGCTTAACCATAAGCTAATAAGCTACGTATCGCATTTGGTTACCACCATAAGCTATAAAAATAGTCTACAAACATACGCCATATCACAAAAATAGTCAAAATCACTTCCCTCGTGATTTTGAAAAATAACGTGGCATTTAAGCCTAAAATAAGCCAAGAAATAGCTTAAAAATAAGCCCGAAATAAGCTATACAAGCTACTATCAAAAATAAGCTATCTAGCAACATACATTATTCAACCATCACGACCACAACATCAAAACTAAAAAAAACCCTCTTTTCCTTTTTAAATCCAACAAACCAAACACCCCTTTATATATCCGTTTCATTTCTAAAAATCAATTTTCACAACGATCAACTTGTACAACTAATATCTATGCTTCAAAATAAACCTAAAAGGACAAAAGAAATTTAAATTTGAAAACTTACAAGAAAATCTCAAAAAATGTAGATTTCGACACGAACCGGACAACTCAAACGTTGTTTAAATGAATACTCAAATACTCGTATAAACCCGGAATATCACGTTCTCAATCAAAGTTGGAAAATTTATGATGTTTGTGGTGGTGTAGGTGGCGTACGAACAAAGCACACACACTTGTGTGTTTTATTTTTTTGAAAATGATAAGGATTATGAGAAAATGTTCTAGTGGAAAGCATATATGTGTACAACTTTTGGGACAAGCTTGCTAAAAAAATGCCTCCTTGTCCCTTCTTGAGTTCCTTGACCGGCTATAGTATCCAAAGGAGTCTCGGGTCTTTCTTTTCGTGTCAAGATCACTTAAATACTCGTAAAACTTGATCGTAAAATTTTCCCGAAAGTTAATTAGCATTTTTATTCATCTTAAAAATACTTTTTCATTAACCTAGAGTATTTACACGACATATTTACACTTTAAACCCTTCAAAACTCATTTGGACATTAACGGACGTGTCAGACTCGTTTTTTGGCATTTCTTAAAATTCACGGGTCAATCCACCTGGAATACAAATAACATAATAATAACCTCCAAAAAAGGAATATTATTCACAAATAACCATAATTTACCACAACTTTATAAAATCACCACCGTCAACATGGTACATTATTTGAATAAACTGACAAAAGTCAAATAGTCAAAGGACTATAAATGAAATATTCAGAACACAAAAAGGGCAAATGTTACATATGATATGAGAGGCTTGGTGGCTGAATCCAAAAATGGTCTCGTGAAAGTGTTTATTCCTTTCTTAAAGAAGTGGGAAGTTTGGCAAATCTGTTTATTTGTAGGAATACTCGTTTTTCATTTGTTTTGGGTTGTTTGCTTTACTCAAATGATACAAGAGGTTTTATGTACTATGGATTTGATGTTAAGCAACCTTGTATAGGGCGTGTTTGTCTCGGCTTATATGTGGGCTTATGAGCTTATTTGATTTCAACTTATAGAACATAAGCCTCAATTTTCTGGCTTATATCGAAACTTATGGTCTTATATAATTTTATCATATCGTAATAAACTTATATAAACTCACAAGTCTCAAAATAAGCAGTAAAATTGGAGCTTATGTTATATAAGCCAAAGTCAAATAAGCTCATAACCTCAAATATAAGCCGAAACAAACACCTCCTTAATTAGTTCATTTTTGTCTTAGATAATCTCTGTTTATTTTACTTGATTGGCCTGTTGGATTTGAAAAGACGGTTTAGTGTCCAACTGTCCTTAATATTTTAGTTACCGACTCTTGATTTGTTAAACACTTATTTGACATATTGTATTGATACCTGATGGGGTTGAGTAGTGACTTGTGAGTGTCCTGTATTTGACATGTTAATAGTCATTTAAAAGTTGCCACTCTTTTAGAGAATTGATGCAGTTATGTGTCGTTTTGTTCCATA
This sequence comes from Tanacetum coccineum, assembly GCA_026074375.1. Taxonomy (NCBI): domain Eukaryota; kingdom Viridiplantae; phylum Streptophyta; class Magnoliopsida; order Asterales; family Asteraceae; genus Tanacetum; species Tanacetum coccineum. Next base: position 3,355 of record BQNB010028253.1, on the reverse strand, counting down.
TCGTTTGCTTTTCAACCATATGTCTCTCAAGTCAGGTGAGATGTATTTTATGAGGCAAATGCCATAATAGCCTAGCAAGGTAATTAACATTGTCAATTTTGCCACTGAGAGATACATGTAAGATCACGCAAGTCCCGTTAAGTTATCCCCTTTGACTTTTTGTAAACTGGTATACTACATAAATATCTTGACTGTTTATAAGACACCACAATGGACATTTGCCTTGGGATGTAAGGTGTGTTTAGCAAGGGTGTCTGGATGAAGATGTTGTTGGACAGTGTTGACTTCGTGCATTGAGGTCAATACTAATTATCTGGGTATGATAAGGTTTGTTAGAACAATAAGAATACTTAAAGGTATGACTAATGAATTATGCACAGTCTTAAAAGGAGATTTTGTAGTTTTGGCAAACTATATGGGGCTTGTGACATAGATTTAGGTGGCCCTGTGCTATAACTACAAGTGGGCATTCCTAAATACTTGAAAGTTTTAAACATAATTACCGATGGACTACAAGGTTAATTTCTTGTTATATGGGAAATATATTGATGTTCATGATGTATGAATTGTATTGAAAACCTGTAAACGTGAGTGTAGTGTGTGTGTGTGATATAAAAAAAAATCAAAAATATAATAAAAAAAAAATATATATAAATAAATAAATCAAGTCAAGTTTGTTGTTATGGAGCTTGATATCAAAACGACGCTCTGCTCTATTTCGACATGGAGGCCATTGGCGCCGCCAATTGGGGCGTTACCAACCCCGTGCACCCCCACGCCCATTCCCAAGCCAAAACAAGGTGTTGCATAAAGTATGGAAAAATATGCCAAATTTTTGGGTTTTCTTTTGTTTTTTGGTTGTGCTTATGATGTGTGTCTAACTTTTTTGTTTGTGTTTATGGTGTGTTTTATGGTTTGTGTGTTTGATAAAGGGCAAATGATTTTAAAAAGCATCGAACTTTCCACTTTTTACTTTTATACGCATCAAACTCCAAAAATTCCTATGAAAGTCAAATAATTTTGTAACAATGCATCACATGTTTCAAATACTTTCATATATATAAAGCTCGAGCTTGGGCTCTAGCTCGTGAAATTTTTCAAAAGCTCAAACTCGACCCGGGCTCGACTATTGAAACATGTGATGCCTTGTTACATAACTATAAAAGGATATATCAATGCTCTTATATTATACGGAGTATGATTCATAATGTGTGATGGCTTGTTACAATCTTTAGTCTTTACTACTTCTTAATGTGCCAGCCATAGGGCCGTTTTTGAGTTTTCTAGAGACTTGGGCGAAAACTCAATATGGGGCCTTCAAAATTTGATGTTATATGAAATGTTCCAGTAACTTATGTAGCAAACTAGTTATATAAAATGTTATCCCCTTCCAACCGCTATGTAAATTCTAGTTTGATGCAGATAATTAAAATGTTATCCCCTAAGCATTTTTTTATACTTCGTAAAAATTCTTTAATCGGATTTTTTTTTTGTAAAGGGTTACCCCAGTAAATTATATTAAAACCGAAACTGTTAAGTACAAATGGAATGTGGTTGAAGTATCACATTAACCTCAAGCTAAAGTGCTTGATAAACTCCTAAAATTAGTGCTTATGACATGCCATAAACACTTACAACTCTAAAAGGAGCTAACCATCGGCAACAGTGTAAGTAGACAGATTGGCGCCTGTTTTAGTACTATTTAATAAGTTAGCCGATTCATCAAACACATTTTCAACCTCTTCCTCACTTTCATCATCCAAGGTAGCATAAGAATTAGACACGGTAATATTACCACCCTTTTCAACATTTTGACTTCTTCTAGAGGACACATGAGGGACTTTAGCCTTAAAGGGCCGAATCTTCGACATGGGAGACACATGGGACGAGCCAGATTTAGAAGAATTAACCATATTGAGAACTCCCGTCTTCTACACCGTTCACTACTATAAAAAAAGACATAGAGCCCTGTTGAAAATGTACATAGATCCCGGTTTTACAGAGGGGCTCAAAAGGGGAGGGACTCTATTAGAGAAGCACATAGAGCCCGGTTTAAAGAACGGGCTCTATTCCCGGTAATAGAGCCCGGTTTTCTTCTAAGAAACATGGCTCTATTTCAAAATAAAAAAACAAAAAAAATACATTCTAGTTTAGTTCCAGCCAGTAAATATTATTTCAAGTACTGGAGGGATGAGTAGACAAGAATGTAAGCATTTACTAGTCTTACAAATGGATTAAAAATCATGTCGAAATGTCAAAAACATACTACACTCCCTTTCAAAGAAGCAACAACACACCTACCAGTCTTGTGAGTAAAGTTGAACTTGTTCCAAGCTTCTGGTATACAGACCCACAAGACAATGATTAAACGCATGATGTAGATATTATAAGGTGCAAGTGATTCTGCTACATCCACTGTGGTGATTATGCTACATCCATCTCTGATCTTCCATGCTTCGATATCAAGTAGGATTGTTGCCTTCCATGTTAAATACTCGAGCAAAGTAATGTTCTATTTCATCCCGGACTTCATCTGGAATCTTTGATAACCTCCTTGTCTCTTTATTCATCATAACCCAATTACTGCAACATACAACATGCCATCTGTCATCCCAAGGAAATCACATATCCATGTTTTAAAGCATTATTTCCATCAACATTATACGCAACTTCAAAGCATTTATGGGGGTCTTGATGTGTGTTTATGAACTGATTATCTAAGTTTCTCTAAAAGAATCGCGCATCTAACTATTCGGAGTTTTAACCATATAAGATCAGCATCGTAATATCAGAATAAACATAATATGCTTATCATATCTGATCAAGGGTCAAGAAGACAATTTCATACCAAATTCAAGTTTCATACCGACTGCAAGAAAACTAGTTTGTTAATACAAATAATGTCTAAAAACGTTATTTATATTTTTTGACCTCTCAACGTTTTGATAATATCAAAATGTAAAAACGTTTACAATAAAAATAAACGTTTACAAATTATTAAATGTAAAATTTCATTTCTAAGATTAGTGATCACTTAAGGTATGGATAAACAAAATAATTAAGCATGATTAGTGATCAAGAAAATATTTCTCTTAATCCTCACTTTTAATTCTACAAAAGTATTTTCTCAAAAATACATTTACATAATATTTTCTAATTAAAAGAAATATTTTATTAAAAACATAAAATTTTAAATTTAAATTTTCTCCCCAAAATGGAAGGTTCCATAGTAGATACAACCTCCACCACAAAAAGACAAAAACAAGAGCGGAGTCAAGGGGCGACCCCCTTATAGGCCTAGAGGCCCCTATATATGTATGGGACCGCCTGGATCGCCCTCAGTTACCGTTTGGGA